>JBCFXI010000539.1:0-145185 GCA_038496175.1 Ampulex compressa
AGCTGATATTGCAAGGCTTGTGTGTGAAAAAGTTCTATTAATTCTACACAGTAGTTTTTGGTTGGTGAAAAACGAAAAACAAAACGAAATGACTTTCCGAACAACCCAATATATTATATATTACGATGTGAAAAATTTAGAGGTCGATTGTTAACAAAATATTTTCTCAAGGAGGTCGAAGTGAGAAAAAGCTTGAGAATACTTGGTATGGATCAACATTAATCACGATACATAGGCGTACGCGACGAACGCAAAATCGATTATTTTGCCGCATCGCAGAATTAAATGTAGCAAGATGATCGATCTGTGTGTGGCGATACATGAATCACGCCATATCCGCCTCGTGCGGTATCGAAACGCGCGGTGGTATGAATTGTCAAACATTTAAAACACATGGACAAATCACGGTTCCTCGTAGGATTAGGTATTGCCACGTTATGTAATGCATCGTATAACGCAACAGATTTTTTAAATTAAATTTATCCTTTTGTCAATGAAGTACTTTTACATATATATATTTTTAAAATCATCGAGTAATGTTAATTACATAGTAAGAAATCAAAAACTCTGCGAAGGTTACTTCATAAATTGAAAGTCTGGAGGAAATGTGGAGGAAATTTGCTTGATTTTGGACAACGCAAGTATCCGCAAGACGCAGGAAATGCGTGATCGTGTTGGTCAGACAAGACACACTACAGTTTTTCTACCACCATATTCTCCAATGCTGAACTCTATCAAAGAAGTCTCTTCCAAAATCAAGTTTAGCGCGAGAAATACGTTAGCAGATCCTTTAAATCGGCAAACTTTAGTAGATGTGATTAATAACTCTGTCAAAACGGTTACGTCTACAAATTGTCATAATCATTTGTATATGAATATGTATGTTAAGTTACCAACTGCTGCTGCAGGAGAACCGTTATAGACTAGGTTATATGTACTATATACATATATACATATAATCTAGTCTATAAACGGTTCTCCTTGAATTATTCTCATTACGGAATTACTGAATTACCTGCATACAGTTTTCATACATATCTTCATCTCCATATGTAATTACGCCATTGAATTATAATAAAAAAATGAATTATAATAAAACGTTCTATTTCTTACTTTGTACTTACCATTATTTGATATTTTTTAGAATATAATATTATTCATTTATATCGAAATAAATAAAATAAAAAATAATAAAGCATTAAAGTAACGTACAATTTCTAATATACATAAATATATACATGTAAAAATACTTGATGTGCAAAAGCGTGAATTTAATTGTAAAATTCTATATAAGTAATACCATCGGAAAGATCATCAGCGCTCCACTTCCGGGCGGACTTGGGCGATCGAACGCGTTAGGCGAGCACGGAAATACATAGCACTGTTCGTCCCGCATCCGCCTAGTGCGGTACCGAAACGGTATCGCCCAATAATGTGAATTATCGAGCGTGTAAAACGTATAGACGGATCGCACTTCCTCGCAGGATTAGTTATCATTGATTTACCGGTGCAATAACAGTGGTGCCATGTTGCATAACACATCGCGTGTTTTTGCAAGCAATATTATTGAAAATATGATTGTGGCTTCAGTTTGGTACACACTGGTTTGATCAAACCTGTTTGGCGTACGAGTAAACGGTTCTGGGCCGTGTAATAATATAATTACAAAACGCGTGAAAATATGTCCAAATCACAGTTTCTCGTAAGAAACTGCCGATTCGCAAATATAATAATCGCGAAGTTACGTCATATTGTATTATAAATACCAAACCGATCACGACTCACCACTAATTTTTTTTTTCAAAGATCGTACAATTTTTTAACGATGCATTTTTGGAAATTTCCCACAATCATATTTTAGTATATAATATGTATCATTATATCGATCTATTCGCGTTTTCTCTTTTTATTCGTTTTCTTTTAAAAGTACATATCGTAACAGTTTGTACCACGTATCTGATGCAGGGATAACGAACGGTATATTTTAATGTCGATCAGGTTTCGAGCTCCACATGTTGTTAAGACGACGTAGCGTGACGCGTAATTTAAATAGGGCAGCAGTGAGCAGTGATGGTCCTACCGTCACTGTGATCACATGTAATTCCTCGAAACTAAATGTATAGATGTGATAAATGTACACATATGATCTCAGTGACGATAGGACAAGCACTGCTCACTACTGCCCTTTTTACATTACGCGTATATACGCATAAATATATAATCATTGTTTTCATATTATTACACCCTGTGTATTAATTTAAACACCCTACTGAAGACACCCTGGTATCCCTGCTCTTTTATCCTATCTATCCCTTACAACTCGCAAAGCGGGACAACAAACCGTTCACTCTTGTTCTCACAATATCCCACACCTACATACGCCCGGAAAATGGGCCGTAACACAAGCGATAATATCGGTGTAAATACCATCGCCGATAAGAGCATTATAAAAAAGCAGGCCCGTCCCGCATTCCCAGTTATCCGAGCCGCAGACAGGGCTCAAGGTTTATCGCGGAAAACAATCGGCGCGCTGCGTCGCGTAATAAATCGGAAAGACCATCGCGGCCTCACTTCCGTGCGGACTAACTCGATCGAACGCGTTTGGCGTGTGCGGGCAAATAGCTCCCTGCCGCCCGTATCCGCCCTGTGCGGTAACGAAACGGTGTTGTCCGGTGGCCGGCTGCGTGTAATGCCGGCGTAAGGCCGCCAAAACTCATTTGCGGGTAGTCGTGTACTCGTTTCGCGGGCCCCGTAACACGACCGCCGATCCGTCCTGCCGATCGGCCAGTTTCCCCAAAGTGAAACGAGTCGTGGAACCGGGAATAAAAGACGAGGCCGGCGGGGCTTTTCCATCGTGCTTAGAGCGGCCCGCTGCACTGCCTACGACTGCCCGGAACACGAAGGGACAGCTCGGGCTGGAGGCAGATTCTCGCGAGATTCAATCGGATACAAATTGACGAGCGCTCGTATAACCGGGATTTTTTCATTCTTTCGCCCCTCCGCGCGCTGACGCCCCTCTTCTATTGCTCTCCTCCTCGCTCCCCTTGACGCTCCATATCTGCATCTCTCTCCCTCTCCGTCTTCTGCGCGCGCACCCTATTTCTGACTTTCTGTCCTTCTCTTTCCCCTTCGCCTTCTCTCTCTCTCTCTCTCTCTCTCTCTTACACAGGACGTTTGGTTATACCGTGGAATTTCGCGATGCGTGGAAATTCCCGCGCGTTTCTTTTTATGGCGTTTAGGGCGCGTAAAGCAAAATGCACCCTGAGGGAGTCACCGCTCGTTTGTCGTTCGCCGTTGGTGTTGTTTTTCTCCCTCTTTTTTTTTTTGCTTTCCTTTTCCCATTGACGGCCGAGAGGACGAGTCCGCGTAAAGCCTCGTAAACACTCCGCCACGCTCGTTTCCATATTTCTAGCCTCTGGACGATGTCCTTTACGCGATTTCCTTAATCTTCGTTTATTCGTTTTTACGAACCACCCGCGGAATTTTTCAAGACGCTTTCAGAGCATTTCGATTCTATTCTCTCCGCGAGGTTTGCCCCTTTTTTTCCCTTCTCCTCCTCGCTCGGATGTGGACCGTGAGATTCGCTATAAGTGAAAATTCTTGCGCGTTGCTTTTTATGGCGTTTAGGGTGTGCGAAGTCGAAATTCACCCCGAGGGATTTGCCGGTTGCCTTACCTTTTGCCCCTGATATTATTTTCCTTTCCATAGACCCCTGATATGGGTTTGCGTAGACAACCGCAAGAGCGTTGCGCTTATATTTACCTAATGCGAAATTTATGTTTCCCTTATTTTTATACCTCACAGGTGGGTTTCTCGTTTTACCTCGACGCGCGACTTTCTTGGGATCCCAAGAGAGGAATATTTGGCCCGTGGAAATTTATCTCTAATCGAATCCCTCGATCGAAAAATGTGCGAAAACGTTTTAACTAACGGTGATTGAACAATAATTATATCTCTTCGTCGGAGAATGATTGCATTCGCAGCGCGGATGGACGGCCGGTAATGACAAAGCCTAATATCCGCGGACAAAATTTCGTTTATGACCAAATTATCAAGTGTGTCATGTTTCATAAACTGGACCAATAATAAAGCTTAACCGTGATATAATGCCGATGCGGGTTAAATCATTTTGTATCCAAAAGCGAATAAATAGCCAATGCATTTTTATACTTCGCGATATAACACGTACGCCTGTCCCCATGAAATCCATTCCGCATTGTGATCAATAAATTTGGTACCTCAGAGATTGATGTATAATAGCCCGGAAATTGCACCACGTATCGCATTTCCCTACGATAAACGTGTTTCATATAATATTGCATCGATACGTTGCCAATAACATTTCGACACAAACTCTCACTCTTGCTCTTACCATACAGACATGCGTGCGGATGTATCTAATAAATAACTTTCATCGCAAAATTTGTGTTGTACAGAAACACAACATGACCAGTGAAGCATGTTAACTAAATTACACTTCCTCGTTAACATCGACGATGGACTTATTACTGGAAAAAATACCCAGAGTGCTTCCGTCGAAAATCACTGAGATATTGAGTCACAAAGTTAGTCACGGTCTAATGTCAGGATATTTGTGGGCGTCGCCTTGCATATCCTGTCGAAACGAACACGCGCCTTACCACAAATCAGTTTGACATCTACGCTTTGCTTTACGCAAGCAGGTACCGTAGGGTACCGCCTGATACCAATACGAGCCGAACAGGGCCGATTTTCCGCACGCCACGCGTGTTCGATCGAATTAGTCCGCGCGAAAGTGGAATGACCGGGATTTTTGCCCCGCGATTGTCCCACCGACAAATAAACCTTTCGTCCACCACGACACGGGTGGCCCTGAATTAACTCATTTTGCGCTCGAGCTGCCAACTGAATTGGCTACCAGGGATTGCTCGTGTCCAATCGAACTGTCAACTGCGCTCAACTTGAGATTAGATGGTCCGATTAGAGTTTTTTTCGTACAGGTATATATCTAATTAAAGTTGGGATAAGATGCGTGAGGTAATTATTACGCTAATAAAGTTACATTTTTTTAAGCTAATTTTATTTTTTCACACGAAACTTGATCGATTTAATATTGATTTAAATTCTTAGTCGATTTAGAATTTGACGTATGATATCGATGCCACACACCAAGCGAGTATCGCGATATTGTGTTGCATCAGATAAATATTAAGTATCTGAATGTCAAAGAGCGTGGAAAATAAGACGTACGATAGAAGATAATTCTTATTATAAGTTATTTGAAATAGAGCGTACACGTGGAACTAAACGTCGTGATAGATTTAATTTTGAATTATTATTCTGAATGTAATGCAGTGAAACGATTACTGACAAGTACTTAACTAGGACTGCGGTACACCGTGATAAAATGCGCAAGGAATAACTTAAGATAGTAAATAATAAATATTTTTTCAAATACTTGTTTCAACGAATTTTTGTGATAACTATTTATCAATGTTTGATTGAGAACAGTTACTATTATTTCACGTGGAATCTATTGCTTAAGATGTATGTTTAATCATTTTGTTTTCGTCATACATTCCGCATATCCCTAACTTATTCCTTTTCGTCCAAAATCCGATTTTCCACTTTTTCGAATTTTTCCATTATTCCATGCCGCAAGACTATATTCGCCTGCACCAATATCATTACTAAAATTTAATATTGCCTCCAACGAAAGATAAGCATGCAAAGTTACTCCACGAAGGATTTACCGGCGCAAAACTCAGCCGTTACTTCTGCTTCGTACTTACGATAAGAGCGACCTTAAAGTTATCGACGTCGGCGTGTTAAGGTATAGCCAAGAAAAAAAGAAACGGCTAATGGCAGATATTATGCGCACGAAGTTTTCTAATCGGTTGGCCGTAAATTCCGTTAACGGCGTTTCTGCTGCAATCATAGGTAGCGGCTATTGCGCTTCTGCACGCGACGTATTACGCATGCGCGTGAGAATCTCGAGAATGACCGTATTTCTCGAAGGGAAACCTTCAAATCTTTTGGGATTACGCGCAAAATTTTCCCCGAAAAAGTATGTGCGCTGATTCAGTCCACAGGACGGAAATTCCAAGGACTTCCTAAGGAGAATTAATTGAATTTCTTCTTCGAAATATGAAATAAGAACGTGAAATGACTTTGAGTGGGTCATTACCAGTGACACCCATCGCGAGTACCTCGAATAGCACGAATTCGAGGAAATTATATATAACTCCGGTAAGCGTAAATACCATCGACTGACGCGTAAGTACAGATGGTGACACGAAGCGACGTGAATATCCGCTGTATTTTCCCGCTCGTTAGAATCGTTGTGAAGTAAGAATTCGAATAATAATACACTACGCTCGTTGTCTTTCATTAAGATCGCAAGAGTGAATAAAAGTAAGCTTCTAACGTATGCCAGTGTGCGAGAGAACTTAGGTTATCATTTTTATATTTAAACTTCCCGGCAATGATTATAAATACAGTGCATGTCGTTCTAATATTATAAGGATAAAACACGGAGTACCGTCGAATATTAAGTCAAGCGTATCTTATCTTATCTTACATTATTAAGCGAGCTAATCTTGCATGTTTGCGGATTTCCAAAATTCTGATCAAAAACAACTCTGAGAATTTTGATAAAATTTTCGATAAACTTTTCGGATTCTGCCACGTGATTTGACGAAGTCTCGAGTTTCGTAATATCGGATTAGCGAATTGTATAAGCAGATTAATTACTGTAAGCCTACAAACTTAACGCGCACACGTGGTCGCGGATGAAATATAAAGATTGCAAATAAATGTGTTGATCATTACACATTTCGATTATGTTGGACTATAATCCGCCATCTAATCCATCGACTGCTTTTTCACGTGAAAAGGAGTTAGGCAGGTATTAAAAAAATATTGAAATAAAACAAACATACACCTGTGAGGAGCAAATTATCCACTTAACCTTAATTAATCCCAAATTCTATAATTCACTCAAAATAATCATTTTAAACGTTATGTCATCTCACTCACATTTTATTTCCCAATTACTGTACAATATAAAAAAATATTGTGTCAATAAAAAATTGTTTCGACAAGCTTTACCACACACCTTGCTTCTCTATTTCTCATCCTGACGTCATTTCGATCTACATTCTGTAACATCAACTCCAATGTCTATTATACAAACAATAAGTATCTTACATAATATTAAAGCTCAATCCTATAAGCAATGCACGATCTACAATAACACCATACACTTTTAATCTCCCTACTGCTACTCCTCGCAACTTTCTTCCCAACGCAGTCTTCCTTTGACACAAAGATCCAAGCAGGCCTCCATTCGCAAAGGTGCGAGCACCCATATATACGAGGGTGGTCCGATAAGTGCTCAGCTTACAAAAGAAAAACGAAAATTTTGAAAAAGTGGCGATCAATTTCTCAACATAGTCTCCCTTTAGCTCAATACACTCGACCCAACGATGCACCAACTTCCTTAACCCGTCTGAAAAAAAACGTTTTCCGGAGGTCTCGTTTTCACCTTGAAACTCGTCAAACCAATTTTCGACGGTCGCCATCGAAGGAGAAGAGTCACCCTAAACGGCATCTAAGCGCTCTTTGATTTCGCTGCGCGATTTCCCTTACAAAAATAGGAATCGAATCACCCAACGATAATCGCTCTTTTTCCATTTCTCTAAAATTCATGGACACCCCGCTCTCAAACCCGGCCAAAGCAAAACTACGAGTCCGATTTGGTTGAAATTTTGACGGTAGCCGTCTACGAGAATATATTGCACGATAGTATATTTATCTTAAGATAATGGCACCATCGGGCGGTGAAGCTAAGTATTTATATATATATATAAATACACACACACACACACACACACATATATCTCGCACGATATCAAGGATCGACTTTATAAAGAACAGATAATCCAATATAACATCCCTTTGATCTCCGTAGTTCGACTTCCCTCGGCGTTTTTCCCGGTATAGTTTTTCTTTGAGATCCGCAGATCCAAAGGGGGATTCGATTCGCGGTGGGTTAAGCAGACGATGGATTTCGGGGATGAAGGAAGTGCGGAAGTGGGCGCTAACTTCGGTATCAAATGCTATTGAAGTTCGCCCACGGCAATCGCTGTGGGGCCCCGGCTGTCTATCGCAACACGGAGCCACAGTGCCATAACCGAGTTTGGGCGAACGCCCAAGGAACTCGCATGCCGGGCGCAAAAGCAGCGTGTACATCGTTCAACTCGGCGCGAGGGAAACTCGAACTGCCCGAGCCGAATGAGTTTATAACGATCCTGCAACCACGGCGTCCGGAGTGCATGTGCAAATCGCAGCTTTGCACGCGCGCCGCTCCCCTGGAAATCTTGGCATCTTTAGTAGCCTTTTAACCCTCTGATTATTGCCGGTGCCCGAAAGCGCTTGGAAAACGCGAGCTTGTGATACCGCGGGCGTCTGAAGGTGCTTGAAAGTTTCCTTAAAAGCTTGCTCTTCTGGTACTGCGGACGTTTATAGGCGCTCAGACAAGTTCGGTTTACTGTCATGAGATATGTCGTGGAAAAAGCTTGATGTTAGTGTCAAGATTGTTAGTATGTTTATTAACTATTGTATACAGAATACAAAGGGATAAATAATATTGGCTTTTTTTAAAATAAATATTTATTTAAGATAAAAGTACTCTTCATCCGATACGACGTTCTTTCAACTGTTTTATATTGTTTTACCGTAGCTGGAATTGAGTGTTTTGATTATATTAATTCTTTCCAGCTCGAATAATCATGTTTTGGCGAGAAAAATTAAGTTTTGAAAAGAAACAATTGAGAGGTTCTCGATTAGTAGAAATCAATTACACGGATGATACCGAATCGCATGATTGGATTGGAAAGGGTTAATATACTTTCTTAGAGATGTACGTCTAACGAAATTGTTAACCGTTTTTGGTGTACATCACGAATAAATTCTTACCGCATGGTAGAGCTGATGTGCCTCAAAGTCTGCTTTAGTCAAAGGATTAAAGGCGTGGAATCGAATTTTAGGGTTCCTTCATTAGCAACGCTGTGACCGACGATGGTTGATTATCGCCTTGCATACGACTCGATGATTTATGGACCTGTGGTATTTTTTTAACGTAGCATGAATGTATAATAAATAAATATTGCTTGTATGTATAAGTATGCGTCGGTTATTATAATTATAAGTAAGTCAATTCTGTTAATAATGTGCGGTTTCTTATTTAGATTGATAACTTGAGCCAACGATCGTTTACTTACTGAGAGAGATAAGAAATCTCAGAAACGAACTTTTCCTCGACCTGTTTTTTCATCGCGATATGAAAGGATTGATAATGCGTGAAAGCAATGAACGAAGTAGCGACAAGTATCGTATACATAAAATTTGCTAATAAAAACACGGAACAGAACACAGAAGTATTACAATAGTAAAAAAAAAACGTGTGTATAAATTGTAAGGATTCACAATAAATATCATCATTCCTAACCATACCTTTGCTTATATCATTTCCATCTATCCAGATAATAAGCAGCAAGGTCTAAAAAATTAATCGAATTCTCCGTGGTAACAAAGAGAAGATTGTATCAATGCAAATAACTATCAAGCCTCCAAACAGCACCAGGCGATACTTCCTCTACAGCAGAACAAACCATATAAATGTCGATCTCAAAAAGGGGACCCCATATAAAGAATAAATCACAAATCCATCCTTGTCGTTTTGTCAAAAAGGTATCTTCGGTTTTTAAATACCACTTGGTTCAGTAATTTCTAAAAAGAACCTCAAGCTTTACGAACACGGAATAATAAAGTTGGTAAAAAGACGACGAAAGCTCGCCGATCAAGATGGAAAATACACTTTGCATCGAACTTCATTCCTCGTATAAAAATACAACTTTCATCTCACGCTACGAAACCGAAATGACTTCCTTGCCAGTCCAATACAACGGCAAGGGAACTTTCGAATTGTATCCTGGTCAAAGCAGGGCCAAAGTTCGAAAATGACGACGCGCGCATCGCGGAAGTTCAAAGCGCACTTTCCGGAACAAGCTGGTCCACGCACATTTGAGAGCGATTTCCAGAGAGCAAAGAGCCGCGCGATGAAACGGGGGAACATGTTAGGCGGCGGGTAATCAAATGTTTTTATAACGTTCAATGGGCCCGCGCGAATGTCGAGCAGGTCGTTATTCATCCGAAAGCCGTGGCCATTAAATTGCTGGTAAATTGGTTTAATTAAAATGGATGCGTGGGCCGGCCTGGCCGATCGCGTTCCCATGGAGGCGGGCCGCGGCTCTATTTTGCCATCCGAAAACCGAGTTCCGGCCTCTCTCGCTCCCGTTTTATTTGCCCCGGCGACGAGATGCGGCGCGGCTGTATGCTTTGCAATTGATGCGCCGGGTCAGGCTTCGGGCGCAAAGTATCTGCATTCCGGCTAATGGAATACGTCGCACTCGGCGCCCCGGAATACGTTGGCACCTTCCACTCGTCTGCCGACTACGCGACTAGTCCCGTGCTCCCAGGAGCCGATAACGCAAATCCAAAGCGCCGTATTTCGACGAGACGTCGAGCCCTCGGTGTAACCTACCAGCTTTTAACGACTTTTCACTGTGCCGGGAAATAGCCAAGTACTTAGCCAGGAATAAATGGTCTTTGACCATATAGTCGCTTATACAGACACTTTTCTCCGAGACTGTAGGCTTATATATGCTTTTATAGATGAATATATCATATATACTTGAGCAGTTTGAAGGACATGGAACTTTTGTTTGTCGTTGTAGCTCTTCGTGTTCTCTCTAATTACTTTTCCTTCTTTGATAAATTTTTTTGTATCATATTTATTTCGTATTTATTTTCAACGATTGGAAATGATTGTACGGGGAATATGTAATACTTAGCTTTGGATAGGTTAAAAAAGAAGCAGTGTTGTTGTTGCAAAATTGTAGGAAAAATCCGGGAGAAATACGTGATGATTGATTTGTCGTTGCGGGAAGGAGTTTATCTATCTCTAGTTGATTAGTGATTACGCAATACTCTTACTTTTCCTTATTTGTAAAGTTGGTAATGTCGGTTAATGGATGTCGAAAGAAAATTCGATGTTCTCCAGATTTTTTTGCGCATAATTCTTGCGATTGAAAACAAGAGCGAATAAATAATCTACGTTGTAAAAGATTCTTGTTAGAGATATTTTTTTTAATTCTTCTAAATCAGCCTCTTATGTAATGATAATACATGTATTTACAATTTCTTGTAAAGAAAATAATAGAATATATTTGTATATACTGTTTGTCGTAATCGTGTCGAAGTAATATGCATTAGACATCACGGTACATTCGTTCTTTAATTCCGAAATGATATGATACGAAAGTGAAAATGATCGCATCCCGATATAATATTTCATGAAAAACCAGAAGCGGCGTCGATGCGAATAAAATTCATCGCGCAATGCATAAGAAGATAATGCTGTATGGTACGGTTTACTCTGTTAATTAAATTTTATCAATTTTATGGCCATTTAGAATATGTAATAAACAGTCCACAGTAATGGAGCATCCAATTTTAATTATCATTAATGATAAATAACTGTTTATACACTGCAAATACTGGCCTTATTCGGAGATATTTATTTGCACGTACATTTAATTTATCGAACATTTTTATTTCACCACCTTTTAACGCATTTTCGATCGTTTCTATGCGTAATTATTCTTCTCAGAATACAAGATGAGTACTTTATCAATTTTTCGCATTTTAAAAACCACACCCTGGTAACACGCTCTTAAATATTAATATACCAAAAATACAACGCTATGTCATACAAAAAAACATACACATGAAAAAATTCAACAAGTCTATACAGATATGTATTCTATATCAATCTTCTTCATTCTGTACCTATTTTTATAAAAATACAAATCTATGCTTTATCAACGTGAAGAATAATAATAATAATGGAGATGTACAAACAATACGAAAACAAAGCATAAATCTTAATACAACGCTGCAATATATTTTTCGACGATTTGCCTCTCGTCAGAAATTCTCTTCGCTTCCTCAGGAAAATATGGCTCTATCTCTGTATATCATCATCGAGCTAAAGTTTATTTCATAACATTATCGTCACATTACGAAAATGATCGAAGAATAAAGTTAAGAGGAGGGGGGGGGGGGGAAGATAAGCACTTTGAATACGAGAGAATTTAAACGACGCCCTGTTGGCACTGGATATCCCCGATGCACCGTTACCAAATATTATTTAGATACTATCGTTGCTCAGAGAAGAATGTGGCCCCCTTGAAAGCACTTCCGCCGAGATTCGCGATAAAAGAGCCTCGCGAACGACAGTTTTATCCGCTACGCGATTTACTACGTCGGGGGCGCGATAAGGTGGAATTACATCCGTTACTCGGTTCAATAACCAACGTGACGCAGGCCACGTGCTCCTTCTCCCCTTCCTTACAGGAGCGCCGCTAATAGAAAAGCGATACAAGACGAAATTGCCGATTGGGGCAACGACCTTGTCTTATTACAACTGTGCATTTCTTTCGACTGACCTTCGCACTGCTGCACAGTTTCTGGAACGTATATCTATTTTTATGTCGACATATATATGTACTATTTATTTTGAAAGTGGTGTAAGTCCATTTTCTCTTGTTTCGAGAAAATTAAAGGTTAGCATATTTGTTAAGTAAAAAATATGAGTTAATATTTTATTTAGACTTAGACCACATTTAAAATGAACGGTTATTATTTGATATATTTATTTCTATATCGAGTATTTGTTTATTCCTGACACAGGCCATGTTAATCGTAGTATTAAATCTAAAGGGGTTTGTTTTCTCGCGAAAAGGTTGAATATATAAGTCGCTTTGTAGGTTGAAAACTATGTAGAAGAATATATCCGTGTTCGAATTGCATAATTTCAAGGACAGTGAGGTCACTTGTTCTTTGGATTTTGGTAACGCGCGTTTATATCGTTGGGCTTTTATTTTCGTGGTTTTAACTATGGTTTATGTTTAGTCGTTTAATTATAAGAGAGAAATTCCTTTTGAGAGAGGAGGATATGTTTACACGTGGTCATGCGTCATCGTTAGCCTTAAGTCGAGGAATCAGCAGCTGTTTCGAGAAAAATAAAACCCCCGCTTTATCCTGTAAGTTGCATCGCAATAAATTTCAGAGCTGCGGAGAAAGAATCTTCGTGCAGAGCACAGGGAAGTTAACTGCGCCCTGGAAACTCGAGAGTCAAAAGCCTAAATAGCAGAGTGCCAGGATCGCAGAAAAAGGGATCTAAATCCTCGTTGACGGGAATAGTTAGATAAATGGATTAAGACTCGTAAATTCAATACTCAGCGAATTTTATTCGGTGTAGGCAGAATAAAGGAACTCGTCCTTTCACGAAGAAGAAAAACATCTTTTCGTCCTTTCACAGAGAAGGAAAAACTTTCGCAAAGTAGAATAAAAATGTAATTTTTGATTCACAACTGTCGATGACAAATAGAAAAAAAGACTAAACCACAGCAAATTAAACTCATAAAAGTCAACGAGCAAGCTAAGACCACAGCAAATTAAACTCATCAAAGTCAAGATGAATACAAGTATTATTTGCAGTGACAAATAAAAGAAATCGAAAAAATCGAGAACATCAACATTTCCTCGAGCCTACAATTTTATAACTCGATCATCGATATTTCGTATTATCTTTACACTCTGAAAAAAAGACTAAGACCACGGCAAGTTAAGCTCATCAAAGTCAAGATGAATACAAGTATCATTCGCGGTTACAAACAAAAAAAATTGACAACATCAACATTTCTTCGAGCCTACAATTTGATAACTCGATCATCAATATTTCGTATTATCTTTACATTCTGTGACACGAGTATTCTCGTGTTTATGACAAGTACGATTGATCTTAGACGCGAAGCCAACCGAGGACAAGACACCGTCGAAAGTCCCCTTGTCGTGGCCTGAAATTCATGCAAATTTTACGAGGAGCCTAAATGCACCGCCAGATTAGCGCCGCTCTGGAATAAACGTCGGCTTATGCGATGGAGGCGACGAAGGGAGCGCATTTTAGCTCCACGAAGATTACCGTCGAAACCGTCACGCCGCCGCTTCGAGATCAGAAACTTTTCTGCGTCGCGCGACAGGATTTGCCTGAAGTAGGTTCGACGTAGCAGGTCCTGGGAAGGATCCTCCAGGCCGTCGCGTGAGACGAGGCGACTCTGATCCGCACTCGTCTGCGGGACTTTGACGCCCGCAAATTTAATGGATCCACGTTATCCTGAAACCGTCTGAAATACAAGGAAATGAGATTTATCGCCTAAATGGTTCGCCTTCCCCTTTTTTCTAAAAAGTTTACATGTCGTATTCATCGACCTCACCGACGAAACTTTTGCCAAACTTCGTTAGGACGCCATTAAGTATTTTCCATGAAAATCGTGCCAGAGGTTTGAGTTGAAATTTGATTTTGGATTTTTAAGCTTGCGGATCGGTCACTGCACATTTTCCATTTGCAAGTCTATTATCGATTTAATTCACGGTACGAAGCGTCGGCTATTTGAATGCTCGCATAAAGTCAGCTTGGAATCTATATATGCCGAACGTGAATAAGAGTATTTTTAAATGTGTCCAAAAATTCGGAAGGCAGCAATATGGCACGAGAATAAACGAGATCGATCTTAATCTGTTCGGACGTCATTCACGATTATTTTTCAATGTATTATATTAGGTGTATCGAAATAGAATGTCGTTTTTCGATTGTCGCGCGGTATCCATCTGCTATCTCTCCGCACCTTGCCAATTTTTTATATTTCGAAGACTCTTTTTTAAGATATTTAATTTTCAAAGAGAACGGATAGATAAAAAAGATTTTTTTCTTTTTAATATTCTCGATTACGAGTATCCGAGAGTGTTCGTAATTTTTTTAATCGATAAAATTGGATCGCTTTTGATTTCAGCAGTCAATATGGCATCGTCCACTTTTCCAGGTCTACCACTTCCAGGGCTATTCTTCGAACCAAAATTTCTCAATCAAAATTTTTCGAACCATCTTTGACACTTGCAAAAATCCAAACGATCTCCAAATACAGCACAAATATTTTTAGTAGCAATTGTTGCAGTCTCTTTCTTCAAAAAGTGACAAAACATAAGAATTTCGAATAAATCTTCGCTTGGTAATAATGGACCCATCCTAAATCAGGGCACAAAATTGTACTTTTACAAATCACAGTACGGTCCTGAGAAATAAAGTCATCGAAATAACACGAAGCACGTCTTCATATCACCGTAAGTAGTAGCGACTAATCATCGAATCCGATCAACGAAAAAAACGACTAATATATTAATAGCACTGCCTTGGCCAAATAATATATTAATAACCTGGTTATTTCGACGTCGATTTTCCACCGCACATCCTCTAATACTGTTTAAAAAATCTTTTTTGAAACGCGCACCTCTCCAATGTCTCCTGGCAGAGTATTCCTAAAGGACGTCCGACCAGATCCTTTAAAAGGGGATAGACTCTCCCCAGGGGGAAGGCAGCAGCAGTACGTAATCGTTTGCAGGACTTTGATGTCTGTAACTTTAATGCGAACGTGGATTGGTACTCGGTACGAAATAATACTAAAAGTTTATCGTCCTCGTGCACAAGAGCACGCTTGGATATTGAAGGAAAACTCCGTGGCGCTACTTACTTTTTATGGGGCACCCCTTGGATGCACACCGTGAATGATTCGAAGAAACGTCCACAACGATTATGGTAACTACGAGGCTGAATCTTCGTAGCGGAAGCTGAGAAGCTGAAAGATTCAATGCTTTTATTACCTGCAGCTCAGGGGTTTATACATAATGCTTGATTATACGTGAACGTAAAACTGCAAGGGACGATGTAGGACTTTCGACAGGCTCGAACAAAGTGGTCTAAAAACTGAATTTATCCTTGGAAATTTTAGTGACATATATAAAAGATTGAATATGCTCGTAAAAGTAACGAAAAGGAATTTTGAAATTCGGACATATTTTGGTAGTAGCGGAGCTAATATAAAATAAAAGGATGGCATAGTAGAAAATGAATTTCCTCGGCAAAAATACGCGCGCCAAATATAAATGGCCAGCCGACAATCGGTTTATAATACATATACTGCTTACTCATAAAGCTCAAATATATGTCACAAAACCTTTTGGGAAGACTAATCAAAATCGTTAGCAACGATAATGCGTTCCACCATCTTATAAAGATGACGATAATTTATCAACGAGCAAAATCGACGATTTTATAATCATAATAAATTTCGATATTCACCAAGTTTTATTCGACTCTTCAGGTTCTTCATCACGATGATCTACGATTTTGCTTACGATGAATATAACTATAATAATTTTAACTATATTATTTATTATAATAAACTAGAAATATATTATTAACACGATGATATGCTCAAAAACTATAAGATAAACTGTATTAATACTTTAACATATTATTAATTCCATATCAAAAGTTGTCTTAAAACCCTGGAATAGCTCGACATAAGTATCAAATAAAAAAGCATCAATTCTCCTCAGTATCACAATATACAGTACCACCATAAACCACCCTCGCAGATCCTTCCTCGCGGTTCACCTCAAAACATCGCCGCTCCGAAGCTCCGAACGTTCGGCAAACATCGATAAAAATCGCGAAGCCACGAAACACAAGTATCCCTCCAGGAGAACCGCATTTCTGGCTTGATGTGCGATATTAATAGAGCCTTCAGGGAATAAAAGGAACGTCGGACGGAGAGGCAGCCTTCCACAAATCGGCCTGAGCGTTCCAACCTGAAATATTCAGGCCCATCTCTTATCCGCAATTCGCATCGAGCTTTCCCATCCGGGCGAACCCTTTGAAATATCGATGGATATTAACATGAGGAATAAGACGACAAGACGTCGGGCGCCCATCGAGGAGAGCCGGCGCGGTTCGATCCCACAAAAGGGACCGGTGAATTTCAGGCATCGGCCGATCTCCATAATGATTCCAAGGAAAGACGCGGGCCACGATTGTAGCAATTAGAGCTTAATTGCCGCCGCTTTGGGCAGCCGGAATCCTGGCAGTCTCGAGCGGCACTCGACTCGTTCCTTCCTTCAACGAGGATTCCTTGTGCGCCGGTTTTCCGTCAATTTATCCGGCACAATATAGACAATTTTCCGGGCGCCCTTCGGCGAATAACCGAGATGGGCTCGTAATCCGAGCACTTAAAATTTAATAAGCCCGCGACGGCAGATGCGACCTTCGGCCGGCCTGGAATAATAATTTCCCGGCGCCGAGATAGCGTCCTCGCCCGCCGCTGTTTTAATTCGAACGCGCCGCCGGGACCTTCCGTATCCATTAACGAAGTTTTACGTAATCGTGGAAACTTGGCCGCGCGCGCGCGGTTTCTGTAACTGCGCTACACGCTTCGCGGCCCTGGCGAACCTTTGCCAACGGGGTTAATTTCGGGGAACTTTCGAGATTGGCCCGGCGCGAGGAACGCGGATTGTTTCTACCCGCTTACCGTTTTTATACGCCCTCCTAGCCTCCTCGCTGGCTGTCGGCTTAAGAAGGGGCGGTAATCCTTTGCCTGACAGAGGGATATTCGTGCACTTATTTTAATTCCTTATGTGGTCGCGTGGAGGAGGTTTGATTTGGCTAATGGCTGATTTTTTTTTCGCGCGGATTTTTTTCATCGACTGAAGCGGTGGGATGTTGCTTTGAAACATCGATGTGCTTTGCGAGAGGGCATTCTTTGAGATTTTCGATGGTTCTACCATGGAGGGTGAGTGGTTCTGTTGATTTATCGATATCTCTTCTTAATAGCCTTTTTTATTAAGCGTGTATGTGATATAGATAAATATGTTTGGAAAGATATGGAAAATATGTATAGATAGATATGTCTGGAAAGAGGCTCATAGGTTTAGTGTTAATATGGTGCAACTTATTGTCTTATACTCCACAATTGTCCAATGTTGATGTAATTTTTATTGTATAACTTACCGATTGTTTAATCATTCAATCGTGCATGAATGGCCAAAAGTAATTTTTCCACGCAAGATGGGGATGTGGGCGACTGAAATTCCAACTACGTTGGATCCGATGGAGAATTAAAATAAGTGCGAGAATACTGCTGTGTTAGATCGAGAATTACTGCTTGCTGTTTTACTGACTGTTTTTATATCTGTCTATCTATTTTTATATCTATGTTAATTCTATATCAGGGATTGTCAACGAGATCCACGTAGAGCCCTTTGGGGTCGATGGAATTTTGAAAATGATCGATAGAATTCGAGTGGTCTGTCAAAATGAATTATTTATACGTGTACATTACTCTAATCTATGCATTACTAAAGAGGATAATGCATTAATGCGGTTGTAGTAATTAAACATCGCTAACATTTTCGTTTAATAATTTAAAAATCAAACATTATTCCATCTCGCAAGGTCGTAGATATAATATGTAAATTTAACCTATTACAACATATTTGTATTTAATCGACTTTTAATCCAGCCCAAAGAAAAAAAATATATATATATATACACACACACACAGACAATTTTTAAGGATGATTTTCTACATCAACTGAACTCATCCAAATATAATACGGATTGCTTTACGTCGAAATACGCGACAGACTTGGGGGGTTAAACGTTGTATCTTCATATTTCCCCAAGGTATGGAAAAATATTGCCGCTAGATTTATTAAAAGCCAGGATTACCCGAGAACAACGCGGAAGGGTTTCAAAACGAGTATAAGCGGGGAATTCTAACGAGAAATAGGAGGAAATCGGAAGCAGTAGTTCAGGGAGCTTGGGCAGGTGGTATTGCATGAATCCCCGCTTGTGGAGCCGTCAGTAACACGATTTGCCAAGCTTCCTTCCGTGTATCTTAGAAATATCACCCGAGGATTACGGTCGTGTACCGGACAGAGATTCGAATTCCCACCTCGGAGACCGTAGTTCGATTTTCCAGCAGCGCATCCGGACCTTCCACCTTGTACCATAGTGTCGGAATACACCTTGATCTACTCGAGCCAAGGTGAAGAAGCGTCGAGAAAAAAGCGCCTCGCAAATTGTCGGTGACTGACGTTCTTATTGAAATAATGTGCGATTCTTTGGATTTCACGCTAAACCTACGAGCCACTTTCTGGATATATTTATGTATATCTTGTATGTATATCTTTTAAAAAAAAAAAGGTTATTAAGAAGGGATATCGATGGATCGATAGAATGATTCATACTCTGCGGTAGAATCATGGATAATCTGAAAAATGCCCTCTTACGAAGTACAGTAATTTGTCTCAGAAGTGATTGATGGATCATTTTGATGGCTTTGACCTTTATTTGGTTTAGTGTTAAGTTTGGATTATAAGGTGCAGGTTGGGTTCAAGTGTTCTTTTACTAGCAACTTGTGTTGATCAGTAAACGTACTTTATTAGTATTACTACGATATGGCTGAATTACTTTTACTACGTTCTCTAACTTTGTGCTCTGACTCTGACTTTGACTCTGACTCTGACTCTGACTCTGACTCTGACTTTGACTGTGACTGTGACTCTGCCTTGTGACCCTGACTCTATATTATGCACTCTCTGCTCTGAGCTTTCTGACTCTGTACTCTATACTCTATAACTCTGATACTTTGCTCTGTTCCCTATGACTCTCCATGACCCTCTCGCTTCTTCTGGATTACGCTCCTTCTTCCCTAAAGTCTCTGCACCCCCTCTCATTCGCACAATCATCGCTTTGTGTATTCCTCAAAATCATGCGTCACCCAAAACTAAACCACGCACTCCATTCCAATCGCTCTTCTCCCAACGCTTTATAATCCAAACACTTCTTTCGCACGCGCTTACATTCTTCAAAATATTTATTCATTCCCTCACCAAAGCATTTTTGCACTCCCACAATAAACATCTACATTATTAGCCTAAACTATTCATTCACGGATTTCACTGGACGCCTCGATGAAGTTTGTTCCTACAGAACAACCTTGGGACCAACGATTCTCTCGCCTTCCACACGCATAACACCACAAATAACCTCAAATTAACCCAAAAGCAAAACCCACACACAATATCCCATAGGCAAAAAACAGTGTTAAAGTGTCACGCATATTCGCATAATCAAAGCCCTTAAAGGCCAGTCGAATCAGGGCTTTAATTTTTAACCAATCGAGGCTCGACGCGGCGGTGGGGAAAGTGGCGATAAAACAACCGGCTAAATCACTCTTTAAATTACGATTCGGCTAAATTACAACCCTTTCGCGCATACGCGGCCGATTGTTATTCGCGTAAATAGCCTGTAGCTGACCGGGGCCAATTCAATGATCAGCCCCGGATACATTTGCCCTGTCAATAGCCTTTTCCAAATATATATACCGCGCCACCGTATCCAGGCATTACGCCATCCGATACTGCTAGGCTTATATTCCCTCCCTTATTCGATATTCCAAGCTCGCTGGCGCGTTCGAACGGCTTTCCTAACGAAATCATGGCCATTCGATTGCAGAGCTCAACTCGACGTCGCCCTCGACCAGCGAGCTGGGCGAACTCGCGGAGGACATGGAGAACGACGAGCTGAATGCGGACCCCGACGACGAGGAGGACGCGGTCGAGGACATCCTTTACATGCGGGGTGCGTCCTTCACGATACACCTGGACCCGCCCTCCGAGAATTTCACGGTGAACGCGAGCAAGAACAACGAGGAGGCCAACTTCGTGGAAGAACGGACGGAGCCGCGGGCCACCTCCCAGGTGAGGTGTCTTCTTTTTTCTAACAACGCGTATGTAGTGAAGTATGTTTACTGAAATTGATCGTTGAATTTGTTTCTGCCGTTGATTGATCGTGAAATTGTTTATCGAAAGGAATGAAATGTATACAAACACTGTTGAAACTACTGCTAATCGGGGAGAATTGAGATTTGAGCCTTGGCGCTCCAAAGAGTTTTATCTCTTTCGCGAACAGAAACCCAGATTCGAATTTGTGTTCGAGTTCTATTGCAAAGTGTACATTCTACCAGCGATGGAATGGTCGGAAGGGGTTTTTTTTTGGAAGGGATAAAGAAGAGGGCCGGGGATTTAGTAGATTCTGGTGTACGAAAGTTGCGAATTGTCGGTTGAGAAAAGTACGCTGTCGAGTGACGCTCGACATTGGAGCGCGAAGGGTTAAGATTGATCTGCTTGTCGCACTTCTTAACTTATCTTCTTACGTCGTACTTCTTAACTCTCGTACCCGACTTCTCTGATCGTCTTCACGCGACGCCCCTGATGGACTGTCTTTCTCGACCGGCTGTACAAGACTAGACGATGCATTTTTCGGCACACAGACACATACACACTCTCATACATTCGAGGGCATAGGACACTCGAAATAATTATGCCCTTTGTACTGTACCAATACTGACTGACTCGTGCCTCAACCCATAATAATCTTATATTACAACAGGCAAGTGAAAATGGAATACAATTAATAATAATAATATAAGATATAAGATATAATAATAATATATAAATATAATAATATAAAATACATAATAATTCGATTGACGTTAAGAGGTAAATAATGCTCGAATAAAAAAGGCTAAGTCGATAATCGAAATATTAAAAAATTATATTTAACAAAATATAAAAAGTAGATTATAGAATATGAACTTTCACTAAAAGCCTTCATTGTAAATTATACAAGATAAGCTTTTGTTCCCAAGGTGTAGTGACACATTTTCCGTATCGTTACATAATCGTGCGAATGTCTTCATAACCGCGAATGCCGTGATTATTTAATATGGGCAACGATTGAGTTTTCATCGAGCAATCGTCCCAGCATTTAATCCGGATGACAGGCACCGACGTTGCGGATCGTTGAAAATTCTCGATTAAATGAACCGTATGTGCATAATGAAGTACACTCGGTTCTCCCTGAATTCTCGGCTCATCCCGAGCAATTATCTTACGGTTGGTAGACCTACATCCGGTTTTTCCCTCTCGTCACTTCGTCCTTACATATCTGCTCGATTTACTGCTTTTCTACTTCAACATTACCCCTCTGCATTTCAAACTCGTCCTTTTGTTAGATCCTCCAAAAAGCGTCTTTCGCTATCTGCACACGGCCGGTTTATCTGGCAATATTTGTACGAACGTAAAACCTAATCAGTTGTTTCAACTGTTACTCCTGCGGATTGGAATGATTATTTCACGAATAAAAGGTACATGAAGAATGTAAAGAAAGAGAACCGTTATAGATAAATTTGTGTGCTCATCCATCGATATTTTTTACGACGAACAAGGGTTTCCTGCAATATTATATTATTTCACGTTGTTTTACCTTCAAGTGTCATCGCGTGTACGCAATAAAATTTTTTCCATTAAAATAATAATACCGAAATTGCAAGGGGCGGGATTTAATTTATAAAGGGGCCAATTTGATTTGCAAATGGATCAATTTTATTTACAAAAGCGGGAGTTTGAAGTGTAAAAACGTGAATTTGGAGCTGCAAAACCTGTATCTCGGCGATTTAATGCGGGTTTGTCGGCAATTTAAGCGCGAATTGGACTCGACCGTGATTTCGGCAGGAGCCGTGACTAATGAAACCCAATGCGTGTTCACGTCGGCAGGTTTACCCGTGAAATCTGCATTTTGGATTGGGAGATAAAGCCATTGGAATTCGGGATAAATCGCTTTTGGTTTCTCCGAAGGTCGCTACAACTGTCCCGGTATCGGAAAAATGTCCAGGCTCGGTGCTCGCAATGTGTCGCGTGGAAACTGTTAGCTTAATTGAGATAAGAGTAGCGTGCGCGAATGCGTGAAAAAAAGGAGGAGAAAAGAAGAAGGTCGTGAGGCGGTCGCTCGTTGTGGCCAAGTCATGCGGTAAAGTTGCTTATTAGAGTGTACGTTCCACACTGACTGTCTCATTTTTATTATAATTATTATTATTATTATTATTGTTATTATTATTATTGCGCAGAAGACATCGAACGCGATGATCATTAGCCTACATTTTTTGCATATATAATAAATTTGATATGTACTAAAATATGTAAATATATAAGATATATAATAAAATCAATTTTTATATATAATAAAAAAAAATATAACGTATTTAGGACAACTCGCGAATATGGTCTTAGCGAGCAATTACTTTTCACGCTTAATGATTTCTGCATCTGGTTTTGATGAAGTTACAATTTCAGTCGACAGAACGATATTGCGTGTGAGTAAGTTAATAATTCTTGTCCACCGATGCGCCGTGGCTCGAATAATTAAGGTTGTATTAAAATTGAAGAATAAGCGAAATAGAGAGTTTGGAATATACGGTGATGAATTAAGCCATATTGGGAAAAAAGGCGTGGAAAATATTGAACACCGTGGTGACTGGACCTGGTCTTTTTTTTTTTAATCCATCATATCTCTAATCGTCGCAGTACTTCAGTAAATTAATCCTCTCTATACGCGCTCTTCACTCCTAACACCTTTACAATTTTTCAATATTAATTTTATTTCATTTTATAATTCAGCAATCATTTAATTATTCGAGCAATTAATTATTTAGCAATCAACGTATTATTTAATTATTTGAACAGTGGTCATAATAATTGCTGTATCACACAAGGTATGGACAGGGTCGACTTAAAATCCTAACTCCACAAGATCAGATGCGGAATTAAAATAAAAGTCTGTGAACAGATGCTCTGTTAGACCAAGAATCACCGATCCTTCTTAAACTGACAGCGAGTAAGTTGGTTAGAAATACACATACTTATATATAAAACAAAAACAGTTGTACATCTATTGCTTCCTTATAAAAGCAAAGAAACTTTTGGGACAACCTAAGTACCTCATTTTAAATATTAGAATAAATACGAATGGAGAAAAACGCAAGCTTGGCATTGTGTACAAGCTCGATAACGATTATTATAAAATACTCGAGGTAATCCTAAGGATAATTCTATAGAAGCAACGTGACGAGCAAACTATGTTTTTTAAGCAACACGTCGCTAAGCAAGTATTTAAATTCAGAAATCGACAAAAGCAGAGCCGGTTGGCTCGGTATCCTAGGCACTCGGTCGAAACTTACTTTCCCGTAATCGTGCATTTGCATACAAAATCCCCAGGCACTTTTTGCACATGCCGCTGGAATATCGGGTTGGAATTGAGAGGGTTAAAGTCCTGTATAAAACAGGCGGGGCTTGCCGCGATCACGATCCAATTTCTGCCACGAAATTTCTCGTGGCATAAGAATGATAACGAGGTCGGGGATCCGCAATTCTTGACTCGCTCTAATCCGCGTTTCTGACAGAGCTCCTCGTGTGGTCATCCTGCGATCTCTCATGTCCCATGGACTTTTACGCAATAAAGTGCTTTGCTTTGATTAAATGATGGCTCAAATGATGGCTAGAAGGATAGAAAATACTTTATTATAAATATGTGCTTGTACGATTATTCTTCGTTACACAGCTTTTCGCAAGGATCGTCCTTCTATTATCGATCGTTCGACGACTAGTGGAGAACCATATTTATTACAGTAATATCTATTAAACGAGAAAGAGAGAAAAATACACCGAGTAAGCATAAATCATTGGAAATACTCTGATGTGAGAATGGATAAATATTTTAAAGAGTATAAGTGTAGGAATGAGAGAGGCTGCGTGCAGAGACATTAGGCAAGAAGGGCTGTAAGTTACAGAGAGTCGCAGAAAGCACAGCAGAGAGTTACAGAGCAGAGAACAGAGTCAGAGTCGGGGTACAGAGAAGAGTCAGAGTCAGGCTGCAGAGAATAGAGTCAGAGTCAGAGTCAGGCTGCAGAGAATAGAGTCAGAGTCAGAGTCAGGCTAAAGAGAATAAAGTCAGAGTCAGAGTCAGGCTAAAGGGAATAGAGTCAGAGTCAGAGTCAGTGTCAGAATCAGAGCCAGATTCAGAGTACAAAAAAAAGTCGCTTACAAAAACTCATAGAAATCAGACCAAACTTACAGACCAGAGTATATCCAATAGAATTACATCACAAAGTACAGAGAACACACTTAGTATCAAAGTCAGAGTGCAGAGTAAGGAGTCAGAGTCAAAAACAAACTAAAAAGCTAGAATATAGAACAAGGACTCTATAAGAAGAATATCAATAAAATATCCTCACTCATCGACACAAGTGTCTGGCGAAAAAATACTTGCACCCAACCACCGCCATCGGTCCCTCACAATAGCGCGTTTTTCTCGATTCAGAATTCCTCATTTATGCGGGAGGAAATGATAGTTGGCTCAACGCGGATCGTATAAGTGGAACGTTACTTGAGAATCACTGTGGGTTATGGAGGATAAAGCTCGACGTGGTGCCGCGGAATGGAGCGCCGTCTTACTGCACCTTCTGTTCCATTTTTTTATCCTCCCGCGCTGAAAGGCATTCGCCGTAATCAGCGTCGTGTAAAATAATAAAGGGCAGGGAAGAGAGTCCGACTCTCTTATCGCGCTGCGCCGCGTGCTGGCCGTAAACACCCCCGGAATCTTCTTCCTCGATGTAATTTGGGGGTTGGTCGGTGTAAGCCACAACAATTTTTAAGCCGCCGGTCTCGTCGCCTGGCCTTATTCAAAAGGACCGTGGGATAAAAACATCGAGCAACAGGTTCGCACGAGATTGCGTGTGCCTCGTTCCTTAAAGGCGCGGTTTGCATCTGCTTCTTGAAAACGCGGACCGGCCAAAAAGTAGGGATAAGAAAAGTAGTGTTTTGCACAATTCGCTGTTTCGTACATTTTTAAAAATTCAGCTTTTTAACACTGGAACCACCAGTCACTTTCTGGGCATATTTAGAACACCACATACGTCTTAAAAAAAAAAAAAAAAGGGAGAGTAAAAGGAACTTGCAGTGAATCAATACGATGATCTAAATACTGGTATAAAAGTTATGGAAAATCTCAAAAAATGGATCAAAGTAAAGCACTACGATTTTTTAAAGAAACGACTGACCAGTCATTTTGACTGGTTCGGCAGTTCTAGTGGCCTGCCGTTCAATTTAGACTGTATAAAAAATAAAGCGATCAACGAATGATACAATAAATTAAAATTCCAATTACACATGTTACCTCTACATTTATATATATTATACACTAGGCTGTTCAATAAATTCGCGGAGCAAAAATCAAAATACAAATTCACAATTGTAAAAATGACTTCAAAAGCTAAGGACTTCAAACTGGCGATACCCTAAAAATGCAAAAACGCCCCAAACGTTGGCGAGAAGGTCCTACTCGAACGCGGTTCTCGTTCCACGCGGCATCCACTGTGCGCGCAGCTTTTCGAAAACCCAAAACTCTATTTACAGTATCCCAAACAAAAATATCGAAATTTCGGTTGAATTTCCTCCGAAAAGTAGAACATTAAAACGACCTCGAAGTTCGAGCTCTGCTGTTGGCGAATAAACGGCACACCGCGAACTTATTGAACAGCCAAGTACATCGATTAAACGATGTTCTCGGTGCTTTCACGTGCAAATTTCAACCGGACGAGCCTTTCCTATTTTTCAGGGTCCGAATTTGGAGCAAAAATTGCCCTCGACCATGGAGAGCATCGTGAGCACGGAGCCCGCCTGCTCCCTGGATTGCGGATCCGCCGGAAACTGCTACATCGAGCAATCCCGGGGCGACGACGGGGAGCTGATGGTCGGCGAGGAGGACGACGACGAGGCCTCGATGGATCTCGAAGGCAACGGCGTAACCCTGAGACGGAAACAAGGGTCCTTCAGGCAGAGATGTCAATGCCCCCTAGGCAGGGGCGGCGATCGATGTCAGCTTGGTGAGTGATTTTCACTTAACCGTCCGAGTGCCGGTGTGTTTAGTCAAGGGCCCGGCCAAACACCATTTGTATATAGCTATTTCATCAGGGATATTAATTGTACGGATAAGGTTCGGTCGATTTAGCGGCACTCGATTCGATTATGCCACCGACGAAAATTGGCTTTGATGCTTGACTTTAATCACGGATGAGGAGGGAGCGGACATTTGGGTTACCTGTGAGGTTATTTACGGGATTATCTCGGATCTTACCGATGAGATGGTATTTCAGGAGGATCTGGGGGAATTGTGAGTGACTTTCGTGATTGGCTTGAATCGCGATTTACCTGAATTGCGAGAATTCCTTCGGATACGATTTGAGAAGTGATTTGGTGGACGTGTAGTAATAGAAAGTATAACGAGTATGAAGAGGAGCTTGAGTTTCTATTTTTTGGGGCATTCTTAATTGTGATTGAGAAAGCTATAAGGGTGTTTTACGATACTCCAAGTATGCATAATGAGTTATTCATTTGAGTATATTGGACATGCACGATATGAGGAACTGGACTGTGGTGTCCAGTATTCTTTAAAGATAGTTTAGAAGGATTGGGCACAGTTTCTGTGTCTTTCTTTAGCGTGTCTAGAAGAGAAATATCGAAGCTTCTTTATTTACGGACGGTTCGAAAGAAATCCAGCGATCGTTCGTTTCCACGAATCGACGCGGGTCGCGTTTATTTTTTGCTAGGTCATTGCTTGATAGAAATCCTCGCACGTTGGGATTAAAGGAAGTGGAAAGTTCTACTTTTATTCAATACGAAAGCAAAACAAGCTCTCAACATGCCTCATAAAACAGATAATGTTATTACGAAGTACATAAGGAAGTCAATATAGCTGCTTTTTGTTTGTTAAAGTGAAAAGAAAGTTAGGTGTACCGTGAATTATGAGATTTTAAGTATAACTATCCTAGAGCCTTGAATTTCACGCAACACTTACTTTCTTTCAAGCTCGACAATAAAGGTCCTTCTTTAGACAAATTTTCTTCTAGACTCTCGCTAACTCGGTTAAATATCAATCTAAATTACTTCGTGATAACGATCGAATATAAACTGTTCAACGATGGTATCGCTTTTTCTTCTTTCTTCGTTCCTTAGAAATTCTCAGAATATCCAAATACATGTAGATAGTAACCAATAGTTTCTGCATTCCTACGTGCAACGGAGAATATTGGGAATATTGAGATGAATACAAGATTATTAATTAGAATATTACTGATCAAATATTGGATGGCGCATATTTTATTCGTTCATAATAATAATAATCGATTATAAACTGTTCAAAGACGATCTCACTTTTTCTTTTTTCTCTATTCCTTAGAAATTCTTCGTTAATAGTAATAATAATCGATTATAAACTGTTAAATAACGATCTCACCTCTTCTTCTTCCTTCATTCTTTGGAAATTCTTGGGATATTTAAATACATGTTGGATAGCAACCGATAGCTCGCGTATTCCTAAGAGCGACAAGGATATTTCAATCGCGCGTAGAACATTGGGTGGCGCGTATTTTAATGGTTCAAAGGGCTTCTAACGATCGGGGTTACGAGGCATCATTAACCGTCGGGTTACGCCCAAGTTCGAAACCGACTACTACGGCCTACGCACATTGCCCTCATAAACCCGAACTGCAAACGACGCGAACGGGCAACGAACCAAGTAACGGTGAGCGAGCTGGTCGCAATTACGAGATACGCGAGAATACAGGCCCTCAATGGCCGTCGATGCCTTCGTATAACCGGAAATCCTCCCGAAAACTTTCGCCGTGCTGCTTTCCTTTTTCCTCATCGTTGTATCCCTCCGTTCCGGCCTCGAATGTCTTCATTACGCGAGGAATATCGGGCGGACATGGATATCGTGAGTCGTTGATACGATTGATCCTAGGAATCGTGTAAGACAATTTTTGGTATAATAGAAAATTATGTTACACACCAAGTGGTGTTGCTAACGAAGATCAAGCAACAGATTTAAGTGGAGACTGCAATGCTTGTAAGGCTAATTCTAAAATGCTCTGAAACTAAGATACACAATTCTTAAATACCAACGAGCAAGCAATCGAAGCTTATAAATTATATATGCGTGGATATGAGTACTAAATTATTTTCAAGTTTTAATTGAAGGGCGAGAGTGGATGATTGGGTTTTAAGCATGGCGCGAAACGTGTTAACAACAAATTATGCTCGTGCTTTAATTCAATCCAGAGCGAAGTATAAGCGTGGATATGAGTACTAAATTAATTCCAAATTTAAGCTAAACAGCGAGAAGTGGATGATTGGTTTTAAGTGTACCACTAAATGTATTAACAACAAATTATGCTCGTACTTTAATTAAATCCAGAGCAAAATGTAAGCGTGGATATGAGTACTAAATTATTTCCAAATTTAAGCTAAACAGCGAAAGTGGATGATTGGTTTTAAGTGTACCACTAAATGTATTAACAACAAATTATGCTCGTGCTTTAATTCAATCCAGAGCGAAATATAAGCGTGGATATGAGTACTAAATTATTTCCAAATTTAAGCTAAACAGTGAGAAGTGGATGATTGGTTTTAAGTGTACCACTAAATGCATTAACAACAAATTATGCTCGTACTTTAATTAAATCCAGAACGAAATATAAGCGTGGATATGAGTACTAAATTATTTCCAAATTTAAACTAAACAGCAAGAAGTGGATGATTGGTTTTAAGTGCAGCACGAAACGTGTTAACGACAAATTATGCTCGTGCTTTAATTCAATCCAGAGCGAAATACAAGCGTGCATATGAGTACTGAATGATTTCCAAATTTAAACTGAAGGGCGACAATGGATGATTGGGTTTAAGCGTGGCACGGAACGTGTTAAGGCCGAGAACACAAAGGGTAGTTCGAAGGAAGGCGGTTAATCGTAGTGATTGTCGGCGGTGGGATATGATAATACGAAATTAACAGAGTTGACGGCCGAGACAGATTCCAGAGGAGGGAGTTCGCTTAAGCCTGATACATGGGAGGATTGGACGTGTACACGCGCGATGACAGACCGTCGTGCCAGTTGCGATGGATTATCCGCACTCCACTTCACGCCGTTTTCATCCTTATCGGAATCCAGATTCGCGAATTTGCACACTTCTCAACCCATAAACCACATCCATAGACGTGCCTGTGTCATCGCGTAAACACGATAACCTGATATTCATTTCGGACCAGAAATTTCAGATAGGATATTCGATGCCAAATATTTGCAGCGAGAAACAGCATAAGCATCGAATTCCCACAAGTCACGATACAAGGACTCAATCGTAACACATTAAGAATCCTAATAAAAACCCCAATCTATAATTTCTTACCTTTCCCTGCGACCTATCTACCAATACCAAGTACAATAATCAACATCTCGAAACTCGAAGTCGAATAACTTTATCCACAAATTTCAAGAAGCTCGACTTTTATATACAGCTCGATAAACACGTCGACATCGAATCCTCGAATAATCCAGCGAGCGAACATTTTTATTTAGACACTCGCCATCGATGATTCACAATCGAAAGGTGAGTTTCATTAGCGAAAGGGGAGATTACGAGTTCAAAGTCCGCATTCGAGGTGCTCTCTATGGGTATACAGGGTGTACCATTCGCCGTGGATTCGTGCCTACGAGACGATACAATATCATCCACGCTGTGCCCGATAATAGACCTTGTTACCGGGAAGGGAATACGGAACCGTCTCGCTGTAAGAGGCTTAAAAAATATTTCCTTTGTGCCTCGAAGCAGGAGCAATCAAGCGGGCTCGCTTGAGCCACTCGTTAGAGCATACGTTCACCTTTGTATTTGCTGCCAGCGTAGGTACGGCGTGTGGACAATGGCGGCCGGGGGAGGAGGAGAGCCGTATATCTCTAGTAATTAATCTCTCTCCCGCGCGCGCAAGGGACGTTTCTGTCCTTCGAAGAAGACCGGGCTAAGATCCTCGATCGATCCGTCCACCCTCTCCTGCACAAGCGTCGAGCATTAAGCCGACGCCTTATACCGTGAAATCGAACGAGCTGTGCAGAACTCTTCGAACTATTTCGATTAACGCGTCGCCCGTATTCGGGTGACGACAGAAATTCGATTTGATTTTGACGACAAGAATTCTGATAATCCTTCGACGTTTGAGTGACGTTTATTTTGTCGCTTTATTTTATATTTTATGATATTTCGGAGGATATAAGAAGGTTAGTGACGGAGTCAGAAATACAGGATGTTATTTTCTTTATTTTCCTCTTCGTGAATAATCTCAATTGTTCTTCATCGCTGCTATTGAGATTTTTATAGATTTCCTAACAGGTTTCTTCTGTACTGCCATATGATTGACTAAGGAATCATTTTTCCATTTTGCCTTTCAATATTCGAAAGAACGAGGGAAAATATTTGAACGCGGAAAAGTTTCGATCATTTGTCGCTACAGAGAGAATATTTAAAGAAGAAGAAATGATTTTCGAATTTTACACGCTTGCTTGGATACTTCGTTCTCGGAGAGAGATTTTCAACCGAGTGAGTGTCCCAAAAGGTTTCGTACTTATCTTCCGCTATGAAAGAGTAGGCTAGAAAAAGCAATAAGCCCAGTATGAAACTCTGATATAGATTTTCAACTCAAGGGAGTTCCTTATACGTATCGTCTCAACGCGAAGGTGCTCTACTAAAATAAGAAACAATGGCTAATATATTTACACACTTGCATCGAGTGAGTTTCTATACGAGAGGCGCTCATGGTGCAGCTGCGTACCTGATTTTCTCACAAACTCACGTGGCGGTCAAGGCAATAAAGGAATATAATATATCCTACAGCTTGAAACCCGGCAAAGGAAACATCGACTTTCGCGAACGTCCAACTGAAAGAGTCATAAAGATTAATACACTTCAAGTAGAAGCGAGAAGCCGATAAATCGACCCTTTCGCGCAGCCATAATCAATTCAGGCTTGCCAGCAATAAACTACTCTTAATGGAGAAGTAGAGCGACAATTGTCGGCATTACTTTTCCGATGAGAGCAAAGGAGCGGAGTTCATTTCCTCGTTCCTCGCTAACAGGTGGAAGCATTAAACGTTGTCAGCGATAAATACGTTTTCTTTGTCGCGGCAACATCCTGAGGAGACAAGTTCATTTCTCCCGCTCGATGCGACGAGTTGAAGTCGGCTCAGGGCGATGGCCGCTGCACCCTGCATGCAATTTTTTCGCCCTCCGTGCGTACACGAAGAAGCCCTCCTCTTCCAGGCCCTGAGTTCCCCTTCAGAGTCGTTACACGGATTTCCAGGCCCAACCCAGGCGATCCGGAAGGCGAAACTCGTTTGCCGAGAGCCGGGGATTTTATCGGTTTCTCGAGTTCCGTCGCGAGGCCGGGTAATTGCGCTTCTTGAACTTCCACGAGACACACTTTGCGCAGTTATCCTGGAAGCGATGCTTTTGTCTGATGACGTTAACGAGACTTCCGGCACGTTCCTTTGGGATTGTTGGCGATCCCAACTGGTTCGTCTGCCGCCGAATTACCGAGCCAGAAAGTTGCTCGCCGGAGAGCTCGCGGAGGATCCTCGTGTGCTGATTCGTCTTCACTTTTTGCGTACCTCCGTGGGCTTCCATATTGGCGTTCGAGAAACTTAGTCTTTTGTGCATATATATTGTATGTATTTTTATATTTTATATATATTATAATTTTACTATAATCTTTTACAGTCACTCGGTGTATATATGATAATGGAGGATGCATACAATTGACCAATGTTTCATGTTACTTATCGACTCTTACGTTTTATGACTCACCTTTTTAAGTTTCCCTTCCACTCTTTTCTAATACATTTGTTTTCGCGGAACGAAACCCGTATTGTCAGGCGTTGTTACTTTTGTACACCACCCGTACATTCGATGAGATTTAGGCGCTATGGAAGTATACGCGAATCGATTGTTATAATGCAGCACGTGTCGAGCACTCTTATGAATGAAACTTCCTAGTGAGTCGATTTATAACTCATACGAATTTTTCTCCAAAAATCGATAGACTCTGCATCTAGATATTGCGCGCATGTAATGTATCTTTGTCTTATCAAAGATGCAATCAGCATTCATACCAAATGCAATATGACTCATGTTGACTTAGATATATCATAGATCTGCTTTGAAGATAAATCTTATCTCACAATGACTGCCGCTCTAATCGCCGCCGCTAATTGCTGCTGCGCGATAAAGAAACAATTTTTTTAGACACGTTATACGTTCGATCGACGTTTCTCCGCAGAATAACTTTTCAATACAACTACACTCTTATCTTTTCACTTTAAGATTCAATGGTGGCAAGGTTTACACCTACATTGGAGAAGTGTGTGTGAGCGTCAATCCGTATAGGACTACCAATATTTATGATGATAATCATATTAATAAGTACAAAGGTATATTGATCTTCTTTATTTCATCGATACTGATCATTGCTCAGAGATAATCCTTGGCACTGCTCAACGTTAAATGATTATAATATTTTTCCATTTCTAAATAAATATATTATATTTCTACCTTTACATGAAAGTGTTGTCCTACTATTTTTAAATGGATGTTTTTTAACTTTTAGATAGAGAATTATTTGAAAATCCACCACATATCTTTGCTATTGCTGATGCAGTACATAGAGAGATGAAGCAGCAAGGTCGTGATACCTGCATAGTAATAAGCGGTGAATCTGGCTCTGGTAAAACGGAGGCCAGCAAGATTATAATGAAATATATCGCCGCTGTTACAAACTTGAGCGGACAACAAGAGATTGAACGGTAGACAATCTGTGTTTAGAGTCTATTTTAGATTGTCACTATTTATTATCTAATCTTGTTTTTTTTTTAACTAGCAACTATCATGAGAATTTAATATTTTTGAGAATAACTGGTTAAAACTATTTTTTTGTTATATCTGTATTAGAGATACTTTGAGGATGCAATATTCTCTGTTTTAGAGTGAAAAATATTTTGATTCAATCCAATTCCATATTAGAAGCCTTTGGAAATGCAAAGACAAATCGGAACGACAATTCCTCGCGATTTGGGAAATATATGGACATCAATTTTGATTTTAAAGGAGATCCAGTCGGTGGTCATGTTACTAATTATCTTCTTGAAAAGTCACGTGTGGTGCATCAGCAAATGGGGGAACGTACGTTCCATTGCTTTTATCAGGTACAATCATTTTATATATATAACAATAAAAACTTATATGTGTGGAAATAATTTGAAATTCATACAAAATAATATAATTATCGGAACTTAATGTATCGTTGGATACACTTGGAATTTCCAGTTACTGAATGGTTGTGGTGAAGCAGAATTAAATAAACTGCGTCTGGTACGAGATTCAGCCGCATATTTTTATGTCACTAATGGGGATCACAACAAAGCAAGCACAACAGATAGAAGCGATTATAAAACAGTTAATTCTGCTATGTCTGCACTAGGATTTTCACAGAATGAGATGCAAACAATATGGAACATTATAGCTGGCATATTACACTTGGTAAAAATTGCAATAACATTGCGATGCGACATACGCTACATCTATTGGAAAGTTAACATTTGTACTTCTCATTGATAGGGTAACATCACTTTCAAACATGAAGAGGACAAACTCTCGATTGGAAACAATGGTGCTATAAATGACACAGCAAGCTTATGTTCTATTAGTCCAGGAGAATTGAGCACTGCCCTTTTGCAAAGAGTGATAGCAGCGGGTGGTGAAGTTATGCAGAAGACACACACCTTAATAGAAGCAGAGTACGGTAGAGATGCACTAGCTAAGGTAGCATGTTCTCTAATTCAATAATCTAATATAATGTTTTATGCATAACAAATATACTGGCAAGAATTTATTTATCTTCCAGGCTATATACGAAAGACTATTTACTTGGATAGTATCTCGCGTTAACGATTGCATCAATGTGAATGATAATGATAAGCACCAAAGATATAGGAAAGTGATCGGGGTACTCGATATTTATGGATTTGAAATATTCGATTTGAACAGTTTTGAACAATTTTGTATTAATTACTGCAATGAAAAGTTGCAGCAGCTGTTTATTGGTAAGAGATCGATACAATGATTAACAATATCTCAGACAAACATTTCCTATATTCTGAATGATGTAATAAATTGTATTTTCTTTTTTTTCCCCCCCACTAGAACTGGTTCTAAAGCAAGAGCAGGAAGAATATCAGAGAGAAGGGATAGAATGGCAAAATGTTGAATATTTCAACAACCAGATAATTTGTGACTTAGTAGAACAGTCTCATAAGGGTATGATAGCCATTATGGATGAGGCCTGTCTTAATGTCGGCAAAGTAACAGATGAGGTACTCATTGAACCATTGTCGTGAAAAAGGAGAATCTGTCTGTCGAATAAGTAATGTTCTCGTTATTACTGTAGATGCTGTTAGATGCTATGGACAAGAAATTGGCAGATCACAAACACTATACCTCTCGGCAATTGAAACCTATGGATAAAGATTTGCAGCACAAAATACAATTCAGGATTAAACATTATGCCGGTGATGTGATATACAACATCAATGGCTTTTTAGATAAGAACAAGGATACGCTCTTTCAGGATTTCAAACGTTTGCTCTATAACAGCAGCAATCCTGTAATTAGCAAGATGTGGCCAGAGGGTGCGCAAAATATATTACAGGTATACAAACGCTCAATGAATTGTTATTAAAAATTAAGGAGCACATACTATACAAGAAAAATCATGATGCAGACAACAAAGAGGCCTTTAACTGCTGGCACACTTTTCCGGAGTTCTATGGTGGCTTTAGCTAAAAATCTGACCAGCAAGGAACCATTCTACGTTAGATGTATAAAACCCAATGAGGTGAAATCACCGGTTGTGTTCGACGAGGAAAGAGTGACTCATCAAGTAAGATATTTGGGACTGGTAGAAAACATTCTAGTACGGCGTGCTGGGTTTGCATATCGACAGAAATATGATAGATTCTTAAAGAGGTACATCATTCCTTTTTTACATTGTAATAATATATCTGATAGAAGTTGGTAATAAATCATCCCATCAGTATGCGATTGTGCATTTTAATCAATTATTTTTACATAGATACAAAATGATCTCGCAGTATACGTGGCCGAACTTTAGAGGTGGCAGTGACAAAGACGGTGTACGCACGCTTATGGACGAGAAAGGTTTTGCGCACGATGTTAAATATGGCCATAGCAAAATATTCGTCCGTTCTCCGCAGACATTATTCGCGTTAGAAAAGGTTTAATAACTTTCGAAAATATTATACCTTTAAACAGATTTTTTATTGTCTTAGTCACGATTTGCACCAATATCGAAACTATTTACAGGCACGCAGTGATTTAATACCAGGTATCGTGGTTCTACTACAAAAACAATGGAGGGGCTATTTATGTCGACAGAAATACAAAAAGATGAAAGCAGCGCTTCTTATAATGCAGCATTACAGAAAATATAAGAAGCGCATTTACATAAAGGAATTGGAGCAAACGTTCCATAACGCAAAGAACATGCGCGACTTTGGGAAGAATTTACCCTGGCCACGTGAAAATTTTGCCATACGACGTACTGTACCTGCCTTAAAGATTATATATTCACGGTGGCGGGCATGGATGATACTCAAAGTTATACCACGAGAAGACTGGCCGCAACTTCGATTAAAGGTATATATTTACTATCGTCCGATACATGTCGAGTATGGTATTATATTCCACAAATATAGCTTTTGATTACTAAACAGTGATATCCACTCTTTTTTTACAGATGGCCGCAGGTTCGGTTTTACGTTCAAAACGATCTTATTGGGGTCAAGACAGACGGTGGGAGGGAAATTATCTGTCGAAGCCTGATGAAAATCCTCAAAGCGGAACCTTTAACGCATCTATCAATAACATGCGCAATACCGATCATTTTAAGACTGTCTTATTTAGCGCATTTATCAGAAAGACCAACAGGTACAAATTGTCATGTTTTTTCTCCCATAGGCATAAATAAAACTATTTAGCTAACCGCACTTATCAAATGCAGGTTTAACAAACAAGCAGATCGTGTCTTGGTTGTCACAGAGCATGCCGTATACAAATTGGAAAGCTCAAAATTCAAAAGCATGAAGAAGTGTATGCCAATCGCAGAGATAACAGGCCTGAGCGTGTCGCCGGGAAAAGATCAGCTCATAACAATTCATTCAAACCGTGGAAACGATTTTATTATGTCGATCATAGCCAAGGAGGACAGAATCGGAGAGCTTGTCGGTATTCTCAGCAACAGATATAGCCAGTAAGTAATACTCCTCTCCTCGTTCTAACCCCATCGTCCGGTTAAAACAAAAGTACGCTCAAAATGGTATAATCACAAACTACTTTGGCGCAGATTACGCTCCGCTGATCTGCAGGTCACGGTGGATGTACGATTTAAGTGCCTATTAGGAAACAAGAGCAAAGTTTTGCGAATAGAAGTGGTGCCTGACGTCAACGAGGCTGCATTTAGAAAAGATGGGGAGCAAATCATATATGCTATTCCACCGTCGGTTGGGATTATCGATGGAAGCGTCAACACCAGAATTCAAATAAGAACAGCCAGTTAAGATATAATTTTGGTCAAAACATCATGGCTGTTTTCTGAAGCACGATTGGTCAAAGTGTCCTTAATCTTTTGCGGAATTCAGCTAAGGCTTTTACTACACGCGTTTAACATAAATATTCGTTTACTCTATTGAGTGCGAAATTAACGATGGTCTTAATCTTTTGCTCGTATCAAAAATGTAAACTGAGCGTTGACCGAACGCACACACGAGTGCCTCTACATCGTTGACCGTTATTCATAGAACGCACGTACGAGTTTATCGGCTATGATTGCCGTCGATTATCGACAAATGGTTAAGAATCTTCCATTGAAATAACTACCTGTACGCGCCGCTCTTTTAGTGCAGAAACTGTCGTAAAAATCTCTCGGTAGCACATTTACGAAGAACACTTGACGATCTCGTACCCACCTGATTGTAAAGTAACGCCTACCGATCGATGTTAGCCGATGCGAAGGAATTGGATAATGTTTGTGTTTGTAAGTAACAGATTTCGTAGAGTACCACATACTATACGGACGAATATTTGTACTTTATTACAGAGTTTTACGTATTTAAATTGAGGATTACAGTGCTGCGGGGAACAGCATTTGCGTATAGTTTTCGTACCCTACGAACTCTTAATTTGTAGATAGCACTTACCGTTTTGTTGACGTAAAGGTTTTGTAAATTTGAGGCGATGTCGTGAAAGTTCATTGGAAAGGGAATCGTATTATTTATACGAATAATTTATTAAGACTTTCTTGGTACTTTGAATATATATTAATATTAATAATAATAGTAATAAGAATAAGATTAAAACAGTATTCCAATCATTAGAAGAGAGAAAGCAATAGAGCGTTTAACGTGCATTCTATAACGTATATGTGATTCTATAGCTTAATAGGTTTCCTAGGATACCGTGGCCTTCTACTTAAAAGTATTTTTGGAAATCTGTTTTTTACAACGCTGAACGGTAGCACGGGCGAAATTAAAGCGACGCATACAATTTGTAGATTTTCGAGAATTTCAAAGCTGCCTTATACTACGATTTACACGTGGCCGAATACGATAAACGTAAGTTATCCAAAGAAGAGTTATTTCTTAAGAGCGTACGTGGATCTAATAATTGGTACGCCAACCCCTATGTTTAACAGGATATATTAACTGTTAGATCGTTATAGCATTTTACGGAATCTTTAGATTGCTATACTGGTTATAATGCGAAAAAACTTTATTATCTTCGTTAACGTTACACGCTTATCGACGTAATAGACTTTAATAGAATGGTTGTCTCAGCGGCAACATCCGAAAGGTGCAACGAATGTATTATAAAAACTATCGACATGCGATTTGCGTAGAATTACGCATGTCACACAATTGTGCCATCGTCAAAAAATAAAATAATATTTTATCATAAATGCATCTATGCGTAGGGTCGAGCGAGAAATCGTTTCAAGCCCAACGCCACGTTCATTCCCGCGAAAATCATACGAGACAGTGAATCGCTCTTGTCTGCAATTATTTCTTTTATTGTTAAACATGAATACAATACGCCTTTATACAAAACAGCTGTCGCCCGATCTAATCAATGCGCTGATATAGATACATATATCCTAATTCTTTTGGAGGATTTTCGGACAAAGCAACCTGGAATAATAAATTGAATTAAAATCACGAGCCAATATTCTTAAAACGGCATATCTCTGTTTTACACACTTTATCGTCGTTATATATAACCCATCGATCATCCTTCAGGAGATGGCACACGTAATGACCTACCATCGTCGACGTACCCATGTGCGATACGAATCCCACTAATTTATAAACTGTAACATGGAGAAAGTAAGGAATCGTTTGAACATTGTCAATCGAACGTCGTATCGTTCGATAAAGACGCGATCCATTTTAAAGAGTTTGTCTTACCATTACTTCCGTCTCTAAAAGTTTCCTCCGGTTGTCCGGTCTCTTCGTCGACCTCCATAGCATCGAGCTCCGACCTGTGACTAAATATCCAGTCGGCTGCTCGCTCCAAATTGTTGTCGGTTGCTTTAAGGGCTATCGTGACTTGTTCCTTCGTGAAGCCCATACCCATTATCATCTCCAAAGCCTCTTGATTCGGGGTGAATTTGCCTTTCGCGATAGGGATTGAAAAATGTTAACGAACCTCGTATTGATCCATAGCTAAAAAAAATGGGCAACACCGAGAGCAGAAAAATACTACTTGTACGATTGCGCCTCGCCGTTCATATCATTATTAGCGGTATTAAAGGTCGCATAGAGAAAAGATGGTTAGAATTCGTGTTGCGAGACATTGACAAAAATCGTTTGCCGGAAACCCGATTTTCTTTTCCAAACTTGAATTCGCTCGAGCAATAACGTTGATAAGACAGATATCAGGAGTTGAATATAAGGTATAAAATACTGGGTTTAACGTCGATTCCGGGTGGTACAAAGGGATCGGCAAAGTCCGAATCTGCGATGTGCTCCATGACCCAATTGGTGGCCGCCTCCAGACCACAGTTTTCCGTAAAGTACAATGCCCTCTTGCAAGCCTCCGGCGGAAAGCCCATGTCTATCAATTGATTTAGAATCGCCGCGTCGTAGACGGGGGGCGGCGGCTCGGTCCCGGCTGTTTTTGGTAATAACTCTTCGGAAGGCTGCAAGCCCGTACCGCGTAGAGAACCAAAGTCCAATATGTCTGGCATTTCCACCGCAACGTCCAATTTGATTGGTACCCAATCCTTTAGCGTGAACTTTTTCAAATAAATTAATAGATAATCCGGAAAAGTGGCGAGCCTGGTGGTCCTGTAAAGCGATCGAAAACTACAAATCTGAAACCTCTACGTCGTACGAATGATTCTTTTACTCTACTTACTTCTGAGCCGTAGTTCTCTCGTTCAATGCAGAACTGTAAAACTGTTCCACGTTTTCAGACCGTATGAACGTTTCCAAGCAGGATAAGAGCTTTATGCGCGTCCTTACGTGCGCGTTAGAGTCTAACTTCTGTCCCTTCGCTTCGGTCTCCTGTTTCAGAGCTTCGTAAGCGGCGACTTCTTCCTGAATCCAACAGAGTTCTCTATAATACCAACCTGTCAAAGTTAAACGGGGTATCGGGAAAAAAACTTAATACTTTGTTTATTGCCGCCTCCAAAGGTATGGGCAGTGGCAGTATGTACTCCGGTCGATAAGTATACTTGACCTTATTGGATCGACTACACTGATATCGTTCTTCTACTTTAAATTTAAAACAGTCAGTGGGATTTACTTGGTGACGACTGTGGCGCTGTGCGATCAATTTCCTGATATTAGTATTACGGGATAAACTTAATCGTACCTCGTAATCTGGATACGAGCCAAATCTTTAATTATGTGGGTAAAGATGCATTATAATTACGTCTATTATGTTTATTAAGTGAAGAAAGAATTCCTGGGCATCTTGTTGACGGTTCGAAGAAAATCCAAGATGTCTATGTCCAATAAGTATTTTGAACATTCTTGGCGGTATACCCTGACGAGATTCATCCTCCGTGCTTGCGCTCGGAGGTACGGAATATTTTCCAGACAATAAGCCGACTCCAAGCTTAGCCCTGCAATATATATTGTAAACTTCTACTCTTCATTTTTAAGCTTTAAAATGTGTATGGTCTCGCCAACAATTTTACTCACATTTGTACATTGAAATCGTTTGCGGGATCACTGTAATTTTGATTAAATATCTCGGGAGCTGCATCTACAAATCTGAAATTCACCCCGATTACTACACGTTGATCCTAGTGCGAAGAAAGATAGTGTTTGTTTAAAAAAGTATTCACACAGATTGATCTCATTGAAACGCGAAATATTAAAAATCTGTTCTTTGCTTGGATTAAAGGCAAATGTGTGCAGTTAGATTACAGACCTTTTTACAAAATCAGGAATCACAAATAACATTTGCATAACACTGTTTAGATAACAAGAATTTCCAAGATTGGCAAGCCCTGTGTATCCTGGTCCGTACAGTGGTGTTAGTTTACTGGCTGCTTCTTGAAGAGCAACCCATTCGCCAAATTTCTGGTTAAGATCTACTTCTAACTCTATCATCGATTTATCGGTCTTTTCCATTTGGGCTATATTAATACCCCAATGCGACAAATGTTGCACTAAATTAGGATCCTCAACCATGTCATCTTCGTCATATGAAAAAACATCCCCCTTTCCTTCCTTGGTTATTGTACCTAATTTCACAGCCAAGGGGTAGCCGGTAGAACGATAATGTTCGACTGCATGATCATTTCCACCAGTACCATTGTAAAATTTACGACCGCAAAGGATAGTGCCGTCGGTTAAATTAAGCCAAAGATTTTGAGTAAGATCACACTTTTCACACTTCCAACCATTCGGAGGAATTTTTTTTCCATTATCCAACTGTTTCAAATTTAGCGCGTGTCTAAAATACAATTATCATTATACAGAAAAATATAAAACTTTGAAAATTATAAAATTAAATCTTCTCGAGTAAAGCATCATATAAATATCAAAAACTGACTTTGAAACTGCCTTTATTTCCCCGTCCCAAGTATCAACCAAAGCTTCAGCTTCTGCTACTTTGGTCGCGGAGTCTGCTTCTAATATAGATTTAACGGATAGTTTTACCTGAAAAATATATTAGACGATGTTGACATGGTATCAACATCATTATTTGACCCAACTAAATTTACCTGCTCTGGTAAATCATTCGAAGGATATGGTATACTTGTGAACTTTGGTAAGATAACTATCTGATACGATTCGTGATAAGTGAACTTTTGTTGATCAGGCGTAAATCCTTCCGCCGTTCCTATGGCAAGCCGTGTAATTTTTTTTTCTGGGCCATCTCCTTGGTTGTCCGAAGGAATCTACGGCAGAAGCAAAGTTGCGGTAAAGGCTTTAATGATGATATGCTCCAAATAAAAATAGATAAGACATCTTAACTGTTCACCTCTTTCTTTATACGCTTTATATGAAGATACACAGCATTTTTGGTTAAATTGTAATAACGCATTACATGATCCTGTCCCAATCCTAGGAAAGTCGTAAGACTTACGTACAAACCGGTCACCGTATCCTTGGGGACGGAAGAAAAATTCCTTAGTAATTATTTGCCAAAGGTAAATGAAAAAAAAAGAAATAAGGAGAATTCGTACTGGAGTATCAAAGGAATAAACACATTCGTCCTTATAAATCTTGTCGCCGCTTTGCGGGGTCCGTATCTTACTGAGATGCTGTGTTAATTCTTCCATGGTGTATGCACGTAATGTATTGTTTAAATCAATCTACACTTCGACCGATATTTAATATAGGAAATACTTTTTTTACGTTAGAAATGTAACCTATATGATCGCCGGTTTATATTGATGATATGCGTAATTTGAGAAACGTACCAGAACCGGAACGCGTTCAACATTGCGGGTCTGTTAAACGGCGGAACAGTCCAGACCAATCCTCGAAGGCTTATGCCGTTGCCGATGTTTTTCCATTGGTTGAACTGGCCAAACTTCAAAAGTTTCGGTTCTTTTTTGTTTTGGACAACCTTAACGGAAGTAACGGTTATCGGCTTGACGCTGGATTGTACAAATTTTTATAAGCCACACCATAATTTTGGTAGAATAAAAAAACAATAAAGGTACTTCTGAAGGATCAGAACTTACTCTGAAATCTTAGGTTCCCCAATAAATGTACTTTAGCAATGAATTATGAAAATCAAATAAACAATGTCATTTCAGACAACGTGCCATATAAGGTGCAGGATTTTCATACGCATTGTCAAAGAAGGGTAATTATGTGTTTAATAAGAACATGTTACAATGAATCGCAAACAGTTTATTATAAATGTAAACACTCGTGTATAAAAACTTGAAGTACAGAAAAAATACTACTCGGCTTAGACAATCGCAAAATAATCATACCTTAGTATACTTTACTGCTTTATATAAGTAAACATAAGTAAACTCAACCTTCAAACATATTAACAATAATCGTGGGATGTATTAAGCCGTTCCAATACCGATCATCTCTTTAATCTTACTCAGCAAATGATTGTTATACATTTTGTAATCCATTGGTATTACTGCCAGACTCATCGTCTTCAATCTGTTTTCATCCTGCAAATTTTGTTTAAAACTTCATAAATCGTTTTATATTTTATTAATTTAGTTTTAATATCTTTTATATTCCAAAAAATGTTAAACAAGCATGTTTAAAACTGAATACTTACGCTGAATACCTCCATTTTGACTCTCAGTTTAAAAATAAAACTCTTGAATGTTGCTTCGCCAAACTTCTCGAGATACGCATCATTATCATTCTCGTGTAATTCTCCAAGCTCCTGTGCCGTTATACCAAGTATCTTCTCGGCATCCTCGTTGAATGCCGTTATCCACTGATTCTCCGTCCAATCTGCCAGATTTGTCTAACAAATAGTTCAATAATTAGTTTTGGATGTGTAATAGAATATTGCGATGTTCCCTGATCAAATTAAAAAACCGTGAACATGTATTTTATATACGTACACTGGCCAGTAACCGATATTTGAAATTCGGATATTCTTTGTCACACTTCTCACATCTGTACATTTGATTGGCCTGATCTATAAGCTGAAATTTTTTTTTTAGTGGATAGATACGCTCGTTATTCACATTTTCTCTTATAACGATATACCGACCTTCTTGTTACAAGCATCCGTAGGACACGCTTTGTAAATAGCATTTTCTAGGCGTATCATGTTAATGGTTGCTTTATTAATATATACTCCAGGATTCTCCTTGGCCGTTTGTTGAAGTACTTTGGATTCTCTAAATGAAAGCCAAGGCCCATTCATGCCACCTCCACCGCTGAACGTTTTGGACAGAGATTTGATGTCCTCCATTCGGCCGACATTGTTGTACCACCCGCGCAGTCTGTCATACACCGCGTAAACATTCATTTAACGCTAAATTGATTTCGCGTTAATTACGAATTGTGGACCATTTTGTACCTATGTGCTTCGGGAATATCAGGGTCAATTTGAACAACCGAGGAACCAATAGTAGATAAATTTTTTCCTCCATTAAATTCGCCAATGCGAACACCTTTAATTGCCAAAACAGGGTTGTTACTACCTTCGAATTCTACTGCATCTTTACCCCAGAATGTAAGGCATACCTAAGATAGAATAATAATATGTGGTGTTTGTAACTGCTTTTATGAAATATAACATGTGTGCTAGTATTGAATTCTTACCATTGTATTACTTTCATCGACAAGATTGATATCTCTTTTTTTGAGTTCCTTGCCCGTATTTCGAGATGAGAGTAGCTGTAACTCACCATGGGATTTGACAATGCCCAATACATCTGAGATGTATACACGAAATTATGATTTTATATTTAAGTCTACGAGTAAAGTTTACCATTCAATGATTTTGAAAATGCCTCTTAGCGAGATATTACCTATTAAAGTATTCTTCTCTTTCCCCTCTATGTCGCTTATAGGACAGAAATTGAAGGACAATCGTGGAATGTCATCGGTGTCATCGTGACATAAAATTATCTCCGTATCATTGGTCATAGACATTTCATGATCATTTTTCAGTGTACTGAACTGTTTGTTTGCTGGCTTCAAGTTACATCGAGAAATGTAATAAACTTTTTCTATCTACAATGCATAATCAATAATATTTTAAATTTTATTTAATAAGCATTTATTATTCTTTATATATTATACGTCCGGCAGAATTGCAAGTACACACGCCATACCTCGATCATATCAAAAAATTTATCGCACTGCTGATTGAATGCTGTACATCGAATTTCTCCACTCTCATCCATAAGATCCATAGAAAATAATTTTCCTTCTCCGCGTGAATTACTCCAAGTTCTTATATCTGACTTGCTAATAACTCGGACCTTTATTACCCACCTGCAAAAATATATTATGACACATACCAAGTAGCAAACACTTATTCTCTCATAACACAAATTATTGCTCACGTATGGTATTAAGAAACACAAACATACCTATTTTGGTAAGGACTCAAAGCCGCAATCGGAGTTGTAGATATGTTCGATGTGGACGTCTGTGCTACAGCTTTCTTTTGAGGCATGTTTACTGAAAATGAAATAAATCAATTAGTACACAATGTACTGTTACATAAAGTATTATCGATTTGGAAGTAGTGAAATTACCGTTCTGTCGTGGAGCCGACATGGATTGTACAGATACCGATGGTGGCTTTGAGGGTTGAGCCGGCTTAGAATCACTTTCCGATTCTGTACTGCTTTCAGCATTAGTCGGATTTCCTATTTTACATCCAACCTCGCTGCCAGGTACTTTTAAGTCAAGATTTAATATAACCATAACACGCCTAATGAGGAATAAGATGACAATTTAGAGAGACAGGAGGAACTCATATTTTTTTAATACTTTGCCAAGACAATAATAATCTAAAAATTTTACTTTTGCCTTCCACTGTTGTTTACCATGCTAATGGCATATCTATTGATCTGACAAATCGAATATTCCGTCAAAATATTATCCGTTATCATCGAGTTTAATTGAGTGGCCAACATAGTAAAGGAATTTATTCTCTTTCCATCGGAGACAAGAAGTCTGTATCGCTCTCCACTGTTGGAACTGGCTAATTTTTTATGGCCCTGCAAGAATGTTCAGAACGATGACAAACGAAACCGAAACTAAATTCAAAAAAATTAAAAAATTTTGCGATAGACCAGAAAAAAACAAGCGTTTTACGGATACACCAAAATTACCAATATTTGTAATATAGGTTTGTCGACGTCTACGCCGTTCATGATTTTCTGAAAGAGAAATGGCAATTATTAATATATTGATAACACACAATAGTACACACAATAACGCAAATCTTCGTACGACTCACATCGAGTGCACCCTCGCTGAGCGAATGCATTTTTATGCTGACGTATTATAATAACGGGAAACTAAAAGAAAATTAATTTTCGGTAATGTTGACCGTGGCAAAATGAACCATCAGCGGTTGACTTAACTGGAACGCAAATCTTTACCGCTTAAATCCTAAGGCTGTAATTTACAAGCGACGTCGAAAAGCACGCCAAAATAAAGTTTGTTCGAAAATCTATCAGCATAGCTTCAATACATCAACTCTCAGCAAAACACAATTTTTGCTTCAACGAAAACGGAAACTACCTCATCTACTTTGGACAAATACTCAACTATATTATTTCATGTATATTCAAATTAAAATTATATTTCGTTTACAAGCTTTTCGATTACAAACTTTTGTATTTTGATATGGAAGAAAATATAATTTACATAGAAATGTACAAAAAGATCGTATCTTGAATAACGTGAAAATGTAAGATTTAATTTCAGATATTATTAGAACAGAAAAGCTACAATTACAATTTACACTACGACAAAATACCGAAAACACTGCGCTATTGTCGCGCTTAACGCCTGTTTCCATCGTAAATCCAGAGTGAACGGCGCAATCTTCATTTCCGGTTTGGAATTCATATCGTTTGGTGGGTAGGACAAGGGAGCTCGTGACGCAATCGTTGTCTTGCGTATCCTCGTGTTCACGATCCACGGTGAGAATACTCTGAACGTTCGAAATGAACGGAATAGTGAGAACCACGTTGCGTGTCTCAACGCTAAAGAACCTCCTCTCCTCGAGCAACATCTCGGCTGCTGCAAACGGTCAATTAACAAGAACCCTGTGGAATGTAGCCTCCCGGCAAAATCGCTACGCCATGCCATCGTTAGCCTCTTCGAAATTTCTTAACATCAACAATTACTGTCCCTGCGGATGTTCCAGAAGTTCTCACACTAAAGGTATTCATCGTTAAAGCTTTCCTACCCTCGTTCGTCGGTTTAAGTTTGTTTTTCGAGAAATCATACCGTCCTATGAAAATTAACTTTTGGTAACAACCGTCGTGTCTCAATTCCTGGTTGCAAACAAATAAATCTCTGCACACTTTATTTGATATTGGATGATGAAATAATTCAGCTATCGAGGGTTATGGCTGGTATATATTTTGAATGACCGACTTTAATGTTTGACGTAGCGAGTGGAAACGTGCCTTTTCAAAGTTGAAACTGTTATTTTTTTCATCAGCGGAAAAGGAATTGGTGGAATTTTTGGCGGAGGAGATAGTCGCGGAGAAGAAGGCACAGAAGTTAAAGACGATTCCAACCGATATAGACGGATTCAAAGTATCGCTCAATGGTGCCGAAGTGATGCTTGAGAAAAAAACGCAACACGAAACGTAATACGGTTTTACATTGTTATATATTTTATGTCTGAAAAATTTTTCTACGTCTTACCGATCAAAATGAAATATTAAGAGTTGGCAGAGAAACTACGAGTTTATCTACATTTTTTTTTATAGCATTAAAATATCGTTTAACATTAATCATACCGTTGACTCCGAGTCTGAACCGGACATCAACCCACAAAAAGATGACGTAGAGTTAGGAGAAATGAAAAGTAAACCAACCTTTAACGTAGATATAATAAGGGATAAACAAACGTTAGGATTTACGTGTTCATTCAATAATGAACCAGGAGCATCGGGTGCAGACGACAGCTATAGTAAGTAAATTTGATCAGATGCTTGAACACGATTATCGTGCAGAACCTACTTTCACGTACAAAATTTTCTTGCCCTTTGCTTTACTTCATATTCATTTTCCTTATTTATAGATGATATTTTTGGCATCGACGAAATCACACTGTACGAAGGTGAACATCACGATAATGTATACGCAGTAGCGGGTGAAATCGTGGATGGGGTAAGGAGATCAAATCTAATAATTTGAGCAAATCCATATTTAACCATGGTGTTTTATTTATCCAAAGCGTTGAGTACAGTATGGTGATACGTAGCACCATTTTGACAATTAATCTTTGGAAAAAAAAAACATTTTCCTGCTGTACTTTAAATTACTATGTTAAAGTGTTATCAGGAAGATGTGACATTCTCTTATATACTCAATAATAATATTTTAGAATGACAAACTATATAAAATTACCTTTGCAGTATTTGTATGACCTACTGATGAATTATTTGGAGGAGAAGGGTGTCTCAAATGCATTCGCAGAGAAAATAGTTGATTTGAGCACGAACTATGAACACACGGCGTACGTTAGTTTGTTAGAAGGACTTTCCAAGTTTACATCCGGTAAATAATTTCATCCTAGTGCTTTATCATTACGTATGTACGGTTCCACAAAATTCTGATATATTCCTTATTATTAATTATATGTATGTACAGTGTATCTGATTTCATCTATGAACAGTATATGTTATTAGAAATAAATATAATTTAAGAACCAGCTAATATTTATTATGTACAAAAACCCCCTTTAAATAAATTATATTTTGTTGATAACATATTACGATGTCGGTAATTTTCTTCTTAATTATCCATATGAGTTTTATAAAGATTAAGTATTTTTATATAATTTTGTAAATAAAATTTTATATATCTTATTTAAATTTAAAATGAATAATTTACGAAATTCTTGGATAATGTTTTCATGCACGAGCAATTTTAAATTTCAAGTAAGAAAAATGTTGATTCATTCGGAAGTTTACATGAGTTATAGATGTTTTAATTGAGCTTAGAGAGCAATACTGAAAATCAAAACGGAGAATACAAACTCTGATTGCATCCTACTTTCAAACGATGCGGGCGGGAGATTATTAATGGTATGTTTACGGATACCAACTGTAGCAAATGGGATAGAGGAACGGGCCTGCAGCAAAACGGTGCTTCGAAAGATGCATGAGAATAATGGCGTAGTCAGGTAGTACGAGATTGCATGTACCAGAAATTGATTTAGTCCTGCAAAGTCGGGTTGGATAAGAGCAGAATGTCGAAGCGCGATCCCGACAATCTGATGACCACGAACGATGAAAGTTTCGATTACCTATTCAAGATCGTGCTCATTGGCGACTGTGGCACAGGAAAGACATGCGTCGTTCAAAGATTTAGATCTGGTACATTTGTCGAGAGACACGGAAGTACGATCGGTGTTGACTTTTCAATGAAAACGGTCCTGATCGACGGTAAGAGAGTCAAGGTATGTTGCTCCACCTTGTACCTTGAGGAAACCGAGACCAGGCATTATTGTGTAATCTAACCTCGATGGACTTATTAAATACATTCTATCAGTTTAAACGTTTGAATTATTTGAATACTCCTCTACTGAACGACAATGTTCGCGTATACTCCATTCAAAAATACTGTTGAATTGAATAATACTGAGTTAAGTCATGCATGCTACTATTTAAATCAAATTTTGTCTGCACACGCAAAACTTTGTTGGAATTAAATGAGAATGAAGCTAAATGATTTTTCTTACAGTTACAAATATGGGACACCGCAGGCCAAGAAAGATTTCGCACTATAACGCAAAGTTACTACCGATCTGCCAATGGTGTAATAGTAGGTGTGTAACAAAAAACTAATAATATTATGCGTCCAACTGATATTGTAAAATTATGACGATGGTTTTAATAATGACTCATTGGTTTCTTGCCACCATCACGATGGACTCGAACCTGGATAACCATAATTATATGTATGTTTTAGTTTATGACATTACAAAACGATCGACGTTCTTGAATCTGCAAAGATGGGTAGAGGAAGTAAGAAGATATGCATCCTCGCACGTACTTTTAGTTTTAGTCGGTAAGTCTTTTACGTGCATTTAATCAGTGTACTAAAATTCAAAGATGCAATCGTATTACTACTTTTTGCAGGTAATAAATACGATTTAGAAAATCTCAGAGAAGTGGAGAAGGATGAGGCGGTAGCATTGTGCGAGTTTCTCCCAGAAGTTCTACAGGTAGTGGAAACCTCAGCCAAAGACAATACCAATATAGATTCCATATTTTTCTACTTAGCATCTGAACTCAAGGTACCCGTCACATTTTTCTAAATCTTCCATAGTTTAAGAACTTTCCTTAACCGTTTGAGTGATCCATTACCATATCGAGCCTGATTTATATATTAAAGTTGTATATAGTATTATCACGGTTGATCCTATTAACATTGCTCTTTATATTATCTTTTTTGCAAAATACTGCAACCAACTTCTCGCAAAAGTTACCTCAACAAAGTCAAATAAAGTAATGAAAGAGGGAAGTGCGATAGTACTGCTTGACACAATTTCCAATACATGTACTTCTGCAACCATCTGTGGCGCTCAAACAGTTAAATACGATTGTATGGAACAAGTTAATAAATATATCTTTATCGATTTATGTATAGAGAAGATATGAAAATCGGCAGATAGATACTAGTGAAGAAGATGTTGTAAGGCTGGGCATCGGTCGAGAATTGTCGTCCTGCTCAGGGTGTTCATACAAAATATTTTGAGGATGTTCTGTCGGGGTCTCTTTGAAGAGCATGATATATACGTATGTATATATTTTTATATGGCATAATAATGCAGCGACCTGAAAAATCTTAAATACTCAGTGCCTTGAAACCTTTCATTAAATATATTGCGCGACAAACATGCAAGTGCATACATAATCTGTAATACTTTAAAGGACAAAATAATTGTAAATACAAAATGCAGTTTATGGCCAGTATTTTCCTAACGAGCCGTTTGCAACAGACACTCGAAACAGGGGGCAAACATTGATTGGGTTACATTTCAACACGATTTTGGAACTGTTTCTTTTACTTGGGTTTACGGTTGTATTCTGTACTACATATTATTTACGTACATGTAAATACTGATTCATGAGCTCATACATTGACAAACTGGCTGCAATACTAATTTGACTGCAATTTTGTCATTCAAAAATTTGAACACATGTCGTTGACAAGTTAAATATTTTATTTAAAAATATAATGACAGGCATATCACGGCAATCAGTTTGTTACTTTCGACCGCCTGATATTAGATAATGCATTATAGTAAAAAAGTGTAGGTGATGTGAATTTATTTATGATGCTAATGTTGAACCTCCTCAAATATGAACTAATATAATGATGTAACAGATTGCAGTAATATATTGAAATATATATTTTGTAATATTCGTAATTTATCAAGAGTTTTCTTTGTCACATGTACATTAACAATGATCTATAAAATAAAGTGACAACTGTGAATGAGATGTCTTATATAACAAATGTCACTGAATTACTTTAATATTAGTACATTTAAGACTCTTAATAAAGTTGTAATTGTTAATTTATAAGGTCACCATTGGGAATAAAAGTACAGAACATATAGAATACATTTGATAAAAGTGTATGCCATCCTATTTCGCAAAAGAACGAATGTTTACAAGAGGATACTTTACAAGGGTGCATGTTTCTTTAAACACTGTCTAATTTTGTACTATACATAACACAACATTTTTATCAGACTATAATAACATACATGTAAACTATCTCAACAAAGCATAAAATATTGATAAGACTCACTTGTCTACATGCCTAAACTGTTGTGTCATTGGCATGTTTCTGACAGATAAATCGGTGAACATTTTATATAAGAAAGGACATTTTATTTGTAAGGCACTTCTCCCAAACAATTCCTGCTAATAATTTAAGATGTACGAATATATTAAAATTATATTTGCTTCTGTTGCAATCACCTTTGGTAATTATATTAACAAGCAATAATAATAACAAACAGTGAATTCAAAGGGTAATAGAGTTCACTTTTATGCAAATCATCCTATTACCATATTTTTTTCATAGATCGATAACATATAGATGGATAAACTGTACTTTGTGCTTGTCATTATTTCTCGTTTTATATAAACAAAGGTGTAAAAAAAATACATGACATTTTCCTTTAAAAGAAACTTCGATACCGGTAAAAGCGTAGCAACGCATATTTATTATACATCATAAAATCTTTCTAATTAAAATTTTATCAATATATTGCAAGTAAGTTCCGTGCCTATAAATAGCTTATCTTCTCATATAAAGACAAGTAGTAATTAAGCGTACAGATGTGATCATACAGATTTCATTTATGTTACAAATTGATAGAATATTATCAAAGATTCGTATCACCTTTTGGCACCAATGGTCAAAGTTAGAATCGTTGGCCTATGTAGGTTGATAATAGACGTTCTGCTGTACACATTGAACTATGTTGCTCAGGTCTCGAATAAACCATAAATTCTTTAATAAAATCGGCTACAAATAAGCTATATATAAAATGCTAGAGTAAATCTCATACTCTCTTGTACGTCCTCCTGTATTTTTCATCTATATGTTCGAGGTAATAAGCTCCGTTGAACATATTCGCGACACTGGCTTGAGGGGTATACGGTGCCGTGTGGCAATTTTTCTGTCTATTGTCCAATGTCTCTGTATAATCCTTAGGCGAAACTCGTAGACGGGCCTCCAATTCTGGCTTAACATATCCCAGTGACGAAACAATTTTCATCAGATTAGAATCTTTGTGCGTATCTGTTGTAATCGTCAAGGAATACATGCTGGAGCACATTCCAGACCCATATGAAAATATAGCTACCTTACTGCCTGCCAATTCATTTGCAGGTTTGTTTATGAGTAATGATACTAAGCTGGAATAAACAGATGCTGTATATGTGTTTCCTACTAGATTGGCTATTAATAAACTAGGCTGCGTTTTCTCCTGAAAATCTTTGGCGCTCACACCCAGAAATGCTTTTTCTATATCCTTGTCGAAGTAAGTATCTTCAAGCTTTGCCTTATGAAATTTCATTAACTCGGGGAATTTTTTCTTCGCCAGACCTTCAGGCATATTAGCAAAGTCTAGAAACGCAAGTCTCGCAAACGACTTTTGCACCAACTTACAGTATGGAGAGTGGAATAGAATGGCGTTAAAAGTATCTAGAGTAATGCTTTCACCAGGATTCTTTTTCTTAACTTTCTCGGAATATTCTTGGTAGCAAGTGTCCAGGGCATTGAGGTAACATTGTATCGATAGTTTTCCATCCACAACCGGGTATTCTGATCTCAAATCAGGTTTGTAAAAATCATACACGTGTCGCATACAGGAAGATTTCAGACCACGATCGAATACCAATGGCGCATTGGGCCCTACTATCATCGCTATAGCACCAGCTCCGCCGGTTGGTCGAGCGCTCCCGCTGGAATACACTGCATTATCGGCAGCCACGACGAGCGCCAATCTGCCATCCCATAAGCTGCTCTCTACCCAGGCGACGGCGTTGAGAAGAGCCGCGGTTCCTCCGTAACAGGCATTTGTACAGTCCACTCCTTCAATATCTGTGCAGCCATATGGCTCGAATAACTGCATAAGAATAGATTTTACGGATTTGCTCTTGTCGAGTATCGTTTCCGTTCCAACTTCTAATCTACCGATGTCCTGCGGTTTTATGCCATACCTATCCAGTAGGCGATGCACCACCGTAAGGCACAGAGAATTAATATCCTCTCTGTCATTACAAAATCCCATTCTGCATTGACCCAAACCAATGGTATACTTTCCAGCCGATACGCCATCGTATTCTTCCAAGTCCGTTTGATCAACGTACTGCGCAGGAAAGTATACCTCCAGAGCTTTGATCCCAACGTCAGTCGGCCACATCATGCTTCGTATGGTCGATCAATTGAGGCTCCCCAATATTATCGTTATTACGATCTTACGTGAATGTCTCCTGTATTGGTTTCAACGGTTCAATACGTACACACATACGTAAATGCGTACTTATTCCCTGCGATTCTGCCACGCTTTTATCAGATTTGCCAGGCAGCCGTGTATCTTGATATCAGATGCACAGGTTACTCGACGTAGTATCGCTCGTTTAATCGTCGATTAGGAAGCCGTTGTGGGTTTATATAACTATGGTGTGCCGAAGAAAAAACGTGGACGAACGGTGTTCAGACTTGAACGGCGAAACCGTTGAAAGAAGCGAGACGGACGGAATGATTTTTCGAGGACCGAGCAGAAAGGAAACCGACAAGCAGTCTTTGGTACACGCACGGCTACCAGTTCAGCCCGGCGACGAATTTAGGTTAGAAGTGAAACTCGTCCGGGTGAAAATTAGGGTCACCGGACGACTTCCGAATGTGAAGTTGGACCGACCTTACTGCCGTCTCGGCCGCGGGTTGTATACGTCGCGAGGTGTCTTCGGTCAGGTAACGAGCTCACATAGTAAAGGACTCACCGGTAAGTGAGCCGCTGAGGCTGCCGCCGCTTCTTGAACTAGTTGGCCGGGCGCTTGGTGGGGATGACAGAACCGACGGACTCCCCGTTATACTCGGCATGTGCCCGCAGCCAGTGCCGGATCACTGCTCAGACGCGGAATTTCTGGAGCCCTCGAATGCAAAGCTATTGTATTACATTTTCCTACTAGAACCTACCTTGAGCAGATAATGCGGATTTTCGTGTTTGATCACACTTTCATAGTCCTAACGAGGCCTTGCTTTTTATTTTTTTATAAAATGCTTTTTAACGATAAAGGATAATAATATTAAAAAGAAATTTGCGTTAACGAGCTTTATCCGCTCATTTTTCATCCGCTACTGACTGGCGGCATGCGAGCTACATTCTCGAATGACGAATCTAAATTTCTTTAGTTATGTAGTTATGAATGATGTAGCGTCCATAAAATTTTACAATCCCACTGCACTCGTATTTTTCTTTTCTCGAGGAATGCTATACGACGTTACTTGTAAATGTCTACATTTGCGTTGACCTAGGAATTATATAATACTTAAAAAGTAAAAAAATATCCTTACCTACAATTTAAATGAATGCAAATAAAACGATGCAACCATTATTCAATTCCACAATTTTGATGAACATGCGCTTCTTGGGAGTCATATCCGACTTCTAATTGTGCTATTGCAAAGACGTGCATTTTGAAGTTGGAAAGAAATATAATTACCAAGCATCCGAGAGCAATAAACACCGAAGTTTGATCTGGCAATCGAAATGGACAAGAAATGATTTCTCCTACATACTGCACCGTACGGTTGAATTTGAACAGGACGAATGCGCTTTTGGAATGCCAAGCGTTCGTCGAACGGTAAGTACGGTAAATAAATGGGACAGATTAGGCGTTTGTGTGAAAGTGGGATATGTATTTCCGAGCGAAAAACGGCGCATTCGATAAGAAACTCGAATGACGACGAATATGAGGAATTTCACTTTTTAATTGCCACATGACTCCATGCAGGGAGTCCATGCCTGCGAATCTATGCAGCCAGGTGAAAAAAAATATCATTTTGCAAACTATACAACGTAATCAATGGTTAAAACTTCTTTGGCTTAATAAAGATCATAGAAATCCGGGTTTCACTTCGAAACTGCGTAACGTGGAGTAAAAGTGGAATTCGCGCTTGTTCGTGAGACAGGTTACGTGCAAAAAAAAAACTGTCGGTAATTCTACGTCGATCGTAAGCAGATTGCAGCAATGTCACAAAAAAATACCGGATTAAACAAGTGCAGATATTTGCGCCCATAAATACGAAATGTATGTAAAATTAATACACGGCCTTGCGTGTAAGAATGAGTACGTTTATAAAATACTTCTAAAATCTTATCGTTTATTTTGAGTTTTATGTCCGTTTCGTGTCCAATTCCGCCCAAAAATCGACAACACCGATGCGATATCTTATACGGCATACTCGTAGAATCTTTTAAAACACTGGTAAATTATTGGAAGTTCATTTTCATATCAAACCATACATAAATCATCGCAACGCGTGGGCATGGACGTAGGAACAAAATAATTAATCAACAATGTTCCGCATTAGCAAGAATTTCCCTGCGAAAAAGTTCCTCTCATCGACGAAAAAGTCGTTACGATTATTTAGACATACAAAACAACGCGTATAATATCGATAGGTTGACACCATATCTACTTAACAACAAAAAGGAAACCTTAGTATCCTTGAATACAAATGGCACTATAAACAGCCATCGTCAAAGTATATCGAACTTGCGATTATCTATTCCATTCGTCACTCCGCATTGTCCGGAAAATTCAAATGCGGTCAACGGTTACTAAGCGTCACGGTTTGACGATAAGAATTATGGGCGCTTAATGCCTTTATGATTTATTCATCCCTCTTTCGAGGGGAAGAGTTTTTGTCCAGAACGCATTTACATCCACAAGATTAACCGCAAACGATCGTAGATCGACGAATAGGATCAAAGTGCAAATAGTATTGCAAAAAATTTGCATCGCAGGTCGTAGGTCGACGTTTGTGTATACAACTTTATGAAAAACCAAGATATTCCAACAAGAAATGCGGTATTTTTACCGATCGAATAAAAATCAGCAAAAGGATTCTCAGTTAGAGTAGCGGAAAGGAAAAAATGAAATAGAGTACAAAGTTTAGACTATCTTAGATCTTTGGAGCGTATGTGGGGTAGAAATCGTACGTAGGCGCATCAAGGTTTTATATATAATTTAATGAGTACATAATGTTAAAGTATCATAATGCGATAGTCACGGTCCAATTATTATTATTACAACATATCTACGAGTAACGCGGCAGCTTCGTTTTCGTCTGGCACGGCTAAACATATATATACATATATCTATATGTATGTATATATACTTCGTTTCGTCTTTCCAACTCTCCTCGCTCTCTCGAATCCGTGATCGCAGTACGAGGATGCTCCGGATGATTCTGCATTGAAATGTCGCAAAAAAGAGAAGAAAGAAAAAACACGCCACGATCCTCCACGCGTGTTCTTTTTGTTTCCCTCCTTCCCTAAATCTTCCTCTCTCCTCCTCCTCTCTACTTTCGACGACTTAGAACTAATAAACGCGCGCATTTCCCGGTGAAAAATCTCGGGAACGGAAAAAAGTGAGACGCCGATGACATCTTCGGCGTAATACGTGTCGATATGTGTGTCAACGAAAATGAATAGGACAGCGCGATGGGGTGAGGGGAAGGGTGCGGGCGTGGCGGGAGAGAGGTAGGGGGAGAGGGAGGGGGAGGTAGGATTTAAGTACGATGCACGGCGAGCGCTCTTTCGATGATGCTGCCCGTAAAGCTTGTATAGGCCTTCAAATGGAGATAATTAAGAGGCGGTCGTCGCTCGTTCCACGACAATCGGATCGTCACGAGGACGGCGGCGAAACCGTGCCGTGAGATCAATACAATTCCGCGATTGATTTATCCGAATCACGCGCACGCTGACGTAACGGAAAAGTCATTGAGAACCAGTAACCGAACTCCGAGCAAGATGGTGATCGGGAAGACCCTTAATAAATATCTTGTGATAAGGTGGCGCAGGGGAACAGGGGGTTTTCTGGTTATCCAAAGGAATGTCGTACAACGTCAATGTTCGAATGATAAACGAAATGCGAATACAAACACACGCGCGCGTACACACACTCATACACATATATAAATATATAAATATATGTATATATACACACACATATATATATAAATATATGTATATATATATATGTATATTTACAGATATATATTTATATACACATTGTTTTCTTTTTCCGTTTCTTGGGATCTATATTAGTGACTTCATTATCACTGATAATCAAGCATTTTAGCGTCCACGGCCGGCGCGTCGACATTGATCGAAACAGCTGTCGCGAGCGCGTGTACGCCTGGAAATGACGAGAGTCGTTGTGATTATATCCATTACGCTTCGCGCGACACGAAGAATAGAGAAGAACGAAACTTGAGATCGGTGATTTTCCCTTTGCTCCAAGTTTATTAGCCGTGCAGAATTTCGAAGGGGAGCCTTATCACGAAGGTTCAAACCCACTGTTTGTTCGATACGACCGATAATCGATCGACGATTCTTATTGAGCATAGCCCGTTATCGCCGAAGGTTCTCGATGCTTTCTTCGCGAATACCTTTATCTTACCGCGCAAGAGCGATAGGCGCGGCAATACGATTCTTGATCGCGTCGAAAGGGTTAAAGGCAAAAGATGAAATAAAAAAGCGGATAAAAACGGCGACATCGAAAGCTCGCCACCCCGAGATACCCTCGGGCGTTGCAATGGGCGATGGCGTTATCTTAGATTTTCTTCACAATATCGCTGACGACACGTCGGCGCGATCGAGCCAACCAGCTTAATTACGAAGATCGCGTACAAAATAGGAATGTAGCGTGTGGCTCCCGTCGACCGCGTTAAGGCGTTTACGAATTAGCATATCTCTTCGGCCCGTCGAAGAACCGCGCGAATCTTAGCTTTGCGGCCGACCAACAAAAACCACCTTACCCGGCGTTACAAAATCACTCCTCTAACCCTCCCACAGCCTTCTTGGCACAGAAGAAACTCGATTGGCTCGATATATTTCTATTTATATCTATATATATTGACGCTAACGCGAACCCGCGATGCTTCCAGACGGCGCGCCTTTCCCTTCCTCTCGTTTCTTCATTTCCCTCTTTACTTCTTTTTTCTTTCATTCGTCCGTCTTCTGTCTCCTCTCTCGTTCCTTTCTTGCCCTCGATGTGCTCGCATCCCCGATCAAATATTTGGACTCGGCCATTTTCGACGAGATAAGAGCTCGTTATTTTGTTTTCGCGAAATCGATCACGAGTGAGCGCCCAAACCTCTGTATTTCCGGGAAATACGTACATTTACGAGACCACGATTATGGTTGTGTATTTATTCAAAAATTGTCGCCGTCGGAGAATTTCGTGCTCGTTTTGTCGAAACAACTTTCCTCCTTCTTAATGCGCATTTTCCATATTTTTAGAAACAGGATAAATCGCTGTGGCAACAATTTCGAATAAATATGGAATAATAATAATGATATGTACAACTCTACAGGAGTGCGTAAATACACACCGATGTAAGCTTGAAACGGATTGATCAACCGTGTACGCATCCCTCCTTTCGCCGAATTAACTTAAGTCGATAAATATCTCAGCGCGGTATTTTATTTCGATCGAAGGACGTACCGGGGCGCGCCGTCTCGAATCGTTGCGCTCGGGCACATTGGATTCATTTATACAATTCAATCTTACTAGAATCGATTTACGCTTGTATCGATACAACTTAAATTTACACGAATCAGACGTACACTTAAGTTTCCTCGATTTATTTATACATATACATATACATATACATATATGTTTATGTATCTGCGTATGTATATATTTATATTTGTATATATATATATGTATGTATATGTATATGTATATAATACATTTTTTAATAAATGTTTTATAATAAATTTAATAAAACAATCGCATAAACCAGATATATCGCTAAACACAAAAATACAAATAATTACTAATAGCCCCTTGACATTAATTCGTCGTGTCACCCCACATTATAAAAAAACTTAAACTAAAAACAAGCGTGTAAGGTTAGGCTTTGACCTCACTTTAACAGTATTTTATTCAACCTAATGGAATATTCATCATTAAGCGGAGTACATAGGAAGCGTTAGGCGCAAAATGCCGGAACGACAATCTCTCCCCTTAAGTACCTGATTCTCGAGGACTGGAAATCAGGGAAAGGGTTCTTGAAACCGTGAAGGCGTGCGAATACGGGTAATAATAGACCAATAAAGAGTTATTTCGTTAATTGGAGGGCGCTGGCCGGAGCAACCCTTGCCTTCTCTTCCTCACAAACGGTACACGACCCCTGAAAACCATTCGTTCTTGTAAATTATCCGGTTTTGCGGCCCGAACCAGTTAGAGTTGCTCGTGGAGGCCCGCTATAAAAGGAGCAAGCATAACGGGTTCGCGAAAATTTACGATACGAGTGATTCTTTGAAACCGACGGCAGAACAACTCTTTCGAAAGCTCTGCTTTACTTTGGGCCATTGCCACGTCACAGAAATTCAACGCAACATTGGCAATGACCAGCGAGAAGGTATTCGTCCAATCGGTATCCATGTATTTGTACAAAGTATGCGATCTTGCTGAATATTTGATAATAAACCCGAATAGAATGATATTTCGGTGGACCCTCATTAAAATTATGATGCTTTCCTGATTATCTGTAGGGGTGGGTGTGATATATATATTTTAGTTTAGTTTAGTTTTATCTGTATTTATAATCTGGTGTACTATACTGTGATCTTATAATAACTTGATTTAATAGAATCTTAATTTAATTACCGTTGATACATTTTTTAACACTGTAGTAAATTTCGCAAGTAACAAAGTTAATTCTGTTACATTAATTTGTATCGGGTAATTAATCGAACTATTCGTCCACTATTTCACACATTGATATTTCCAATTATTTCAGACGATAACCTAAGATTATATTTCGTATTACACTACTCAAATGTTACACGTAACTTTTTTATCACTACCACTGTACTCGAAGAATCGCAAAAAAACGTAAACGTATTTCAGAAGGGTTTTCGTTCAAGCGGAATTTCAAAGCCTTTTTAAGTTTGAAAATCTCGACTACATTTTTCCTGTCTATTTCAAGAAGCGTCGTGTCCCAAAAATCGCCGAACCGGACTGTAGATTTTTTTAATCGCGACTCAAAATTTATGACCACCCCAAAAAAACATGGTGTGAAAAAAGCAGAAGAGCTAAGAAAACAACAGTTTCTCCGTATACATAACCGTTTTCGGGTACTGAACCGTTCGATTTTTTTCGAGGAGCAACACCGTTTTCATAAATTTTTACTTCGTCCCTTTGGCCCATAGAAATCGAAGCTTCCGTTTTCCTTCGTGTAGCGGTTCTTTATGAATTTATGCGTGGCTGGTTCTCGGGCAACCCGTTTTTTGACTTTAAGGATTATATTACTCGTCAAGTTATCGGCAGCCGCCCCCACACGATTTTTACGGCTTTTCCGGTATACCTCTTTCTTCTTTCCAGGAAAGAGAAATTAACTTTACTGCAACGAAAGGCTTAGCGGTATAAAGTCAACTTCTCCGCCTTGGCCGCTTGGTTTTTCTCGGGTGGCCAAAGGGTGAGCGCCACAAACTTTGAGCATTTTATGATTTTTCGGGAAAAAAGGGTCGAACGAGGTACCGTTTTTTTCACTTCTATATGGGTCATACCGTGCCCGTTACACCAACCCTGAAATTTTTACCGCGTTTTCCTTCTCCAGCGCCCCTCCCCTAACTCCAGGTACCGCTTTTTCACCGTATCATTTCCCGGTGGAGAACAAATATGCTCGTGGATTGTTCATTTCGACGAGGAAAAATGATACGGCACGACCGTTGTATTAATATATTAACGAAACGGGTATTAGACTGTTAGCAAACGGTGGTGCATTTATTTTGGAAAACACTACGTAATGATTGCGATATTTGAGGTTTTGCTTTTTTTTGGATTATTCACTAAACGTGCGAGATATTTTATTTACAATTTATTCTTCGTCTGTTTAGCATGATCTCGGTATGAATTACGGGACGGTGTGTTAGGAGAACTAGATATTGTTATTTGTTAAAATAAATGTAATGACATCGAATAAAATATTGGAACGTAGAATAGTAATTATAATTCCCCTGCTTATATCTCGTTTAAACTGTAAGTCTCGGTTCTAATGACATGACGATTAACGACAAAAATTCTACAACTTCAAGCGCCATTTTTTCAAGCGTACGTCGAAAGAAACTATAGCATGCTGCTGCTGTATGCATGTAATGAAACATTTACAATAGTAGACAGAAGAACTGTTTTTGAAATGTGAGCACATCTGTAAGGTTGCTTTTGCCTCGAAACTTTCCATTATTTTATCACCACCGTAATAACATTATAGTTCATTTTTAATGTTTATTAAAATTACCACTATATATTTACTATTATATATACTAAATATAAATTCATATTTTTACAAAGGACCATTATTACAAACAGAAATGAAAATAAACCGTCATAGAACGTGATACCGTATACTTGCTATTCCTTTTGCATCCATTATTTATCGCAAGTAGTTTCCACCAAAGTACATCACGCACTTCTAAAAATAATTATACCCATCAAGTCGTTACATATGAAATACTTGTATTTACAACCATTAGCATTAATACAAACCAATTAACAGCTCTATAATAAAACACGCGACAAAATGTGAAGAAGAAAATTTTGTAAACTATGAAAAAACCACTGGATTTGATGACACTAAATGTTCTATAATTGACAAACGACTAAAAGAACAAAAAATACAGAATATTTGGTATGCGATAAGATAATAAGCTACATTAATACATTACAGTGAGCATTGGAGCAAGATATAGGCTGCGCCTGTAAAACGATAAACGAATACTGTGATTCGCCGAAGATCCTAAAAGTTCATAACAGTAAATGTAACGGCAGAAGTCTCTTTGCAGGCAGGTACGAAGGGTACTTTTTACACGAAATTTTTCTCGCAATGACCCAGTTTCGACCAACAGCGCCAGCTATTATGGCGGATTTTTATGCTTTTACAACCCCGGTATGGTGCGATCAGTAAAACAGTCAATGGCCACCGCGACAACGGGAAATTGTATCCCAAAAAGCGGGATACCGTTTCATGTATTTCTGGATCATGGGACCGCCTAACGGTAGTCTGTTTTTAATAACGGTGTCGTATATTTTAATGGAACGCCGGATTTTTCTCCATCTGTCCAGACGAGGGTTTTACGGGTTTATACCTAAGGGTCCTCTGCGCACTAATTTCTAACCAAAACAGGGCGATTTTTTGGGCACGGCCCTGTCGAATATGAAACATTTTTTCATGGCACGCAGTAAAGAAATAAAATGAAAGTTCTGCCTTTTTTTTGGTTCGATCTTTGTTTCGGGATTTAGAAACTACAAAAGTCAGATTTTCTTTCCCGTGCCCAACCTACAGGTATGCTTAATATCACTGTTACTTATTTATCGCTCTGGTTAAAATTACAGTGTCAGAATGAGGTCTCATCAAATTCAAAAGGGCAATAATCGCTGACTATAGCACTTTTGTCCAAATGGTCAGAGTGTTAAACATTTCGACAATGCACGTCTGCTTTCTTTCTGCTTGTTTTATTCCTTGATCAAGCATATTACGATCATCACATATTAGATTGATAAAATAGTATGTTTTTTTTGTAAGTTAAGTAATAAAGAAATATAACAAAATGTCTGAGCACATTTGACTTGATCGTAATTTCTGAATTCATATGATATCATAGAGCGGGATAATTATTGACTGCCTTCTAGACGTATTTTGATCGATATTTAAATATACATTTGTATATAAATATGAGACCAAAGTTTCTCCGTTTTTATTGTAAGCAAAATTCGTAAGCTTGTTACGAATCGTTCGTTGAATTATATAAAAATGTTTTATACTGTGGTTATTTTGTGTTACTTTGAGTATGTAATTAGTGTGTTCGTTTTAATTTTAGACATCTGCGTTTAAAATAACGGAATAGTTTTCATCAAAACATTTTTTACGCTGTTTAATGTTGTATGTGTATCATAATAACAATTCTGTTACATTGATAAAAAAAACATTCGCGATATTTACGATGGTAAACTGAGAGTGCACACGTGTCAACGGTGGTTTAAAAAAATTTATATCTGTATGATGAATCCGCGATAAGTAAGGTCTAAAAAGGTAGATGATGCAATGTTGCTGACAGAAATTGAATCAAATCCAGAATTAATGGCTCAGAAACCATCTAACAGACTTCAGTGATTTTGATCAACAATACAGGAACATATGAAAAAAATTGAAAATGTCTAGAGAAAAAGTGTTTGGGTACCAGATGAACTTACAGAAGAAATAAAGCGGTCCAAAGTAAACATGAGTACATCACTCAAAATAAGATTCTCCGTAAATCTTTTTTTTCTAAGAAATTCTTAGGGGTGACAAAAAATGAGTCCTACAACAAAAGAAGGTTATCACCAAATCAGAAAACAAAGCCAATTTTTTAACCTGATTAGACTGTTCAAGAAGTATTCCTTTGTATCTAGAGGGATGATGCGAGAATCGTTTCTTATCAAACATTGAATGCGGGGAAGGCATTAATTCTGATATCTACTGTTAAGAACTAAATCAATTGAATCAGGACTTAATCAGAAAGCGTAGGCCTAAGGGTTTCTGTATTACTTCTCTTGTCGTAAAGGTCCATACATGATATTAATTCGGTCTAAGAGTAAGGTAGTTAATCAAAAAACACTCCGAAACTGTGGACAGAGGAAAAGTTATTCTATAGCATGCTAATATGCGACATCATACAGTTAAAAGAACTCGTGAAAAAATTTCTGAGCTTCATCTCTCATCTACTCGGTAGATATTGCGTCCACAGACTACATTTTTTAAGAAGCAACACTCTGACAGACATGAACGATGTTAAAATGACACCTAAACAGTCGTTTTCATAAAAGAATTAGGAATTATATTAAAAGGGAATATTTAGTCTTCCTGACAGATGGCAGAGTATCATAAATCGCGGTGAGAACAATATTACTTGATAAAAAACAAATTTCCCACTTAATTAATCCGTAATTTGATTTATTTTAACATAAAGAAAAGCAAAAAAAACGTGCCGGTAGCTCTAATATTCGAGTAAGTCAGTAATATTCGAGATAGTTCCAGTGAGTTTTGTATACACTTAAAGAAATGAAAAAACAAAAAACAGGTCGTAAATAGGCATTTTATGCGACCCACCGCACTTTGAGAAAAGGAAAGAGTCGCCTCTATGTTGGCCAAGGAACTAGTCCATCTGTAAAAGACGTGTGATGAAATAACAATAATGCATAAAAAAACTACAGTCATCCGGCCTTTGGATCAGAAAATAATCTCTTACTAATGCGCGTTTTACGATTCACGGCGCGATGTGCTCTGCATACTGCACCGGCAGCTGTAGGTCGCTGTTGTTAACCTTCAGCTTAACCTCTTTGGTGCCTGTGCGGCATCAACCAAATCTAAACGCGGCGCATCAACTCTCGCCCCCCTTTCTAACCTCTGACACTTTGGCATATCGCGTGCGCCTACGTGTGCGTATCGGAAATGTGGGTGTTTGTTTTTCGACAAATCACGTAGTCTGCGCATAGATAGTATAGGGCGAATTGCGATTTTACAATATGCAGAGTCTACTAAAACTGATGGAATATAAAGAACTTCATTCCCCGAAGAAATCATTCGTCCGCCGTTGAAAGTTGATTAAAGATAATAAAGAAATGTGAGAGTTTAGGAGAATTTAATATTATTTAATTTGAAACACACCTCTTTAGGAAGATGAATTTATATATTTTTTCTGTTACATTCGGTTCCTTTCGTCCTTCGTTAACGAATCTTGTTTTATGATAGACTATCAGCTCTAGGGATTTCAAGTTTATAAATAGATCCATGTTTGATATAATTAGAAATAAAACCATGGATTCTTATTTTCGTATTCTTCCATCCACAGTATCAAATATAAATCGTTAAAAGTATTAGAATATGTTCGACTGGTGAAAATAAGAAACATAAACGTTAAAAGATTTGGATTACCTCTGCTGTTCTGTTAAATACAACAATTACAGGCTTTTCGCTTTTATATACAGGGTTGCGTTAAATTTAGCGTGTATACTAAATAAGGTACAAGTATCAAACCATTAAACAAACAAATTTTTGTAAAATTATACCTAACAGAGAACCATAGTATATTTGAAAGCGTCGTTCAAGAGTTACCCAAAAAAGCACGATTTTATACGTGACATTTACCTTTTGTAAAGAACGCTTTAAAAATCGTATGAACTACTAAAATTCTTAAAAAATAAAACTTTTGCTTTACAATGCATTACTGATTATCAAATGCCGCATTATCAACGCATCGCATTATCAAAATGCAATATAAAAACCACGAAAGCAGGTAACTGATAGATTTCTAGTTTCCTATAAAAGTTCAAGAAATTAGTCACGTCGCATCTTTTTAGACGTTCCATTATTTTGTTGGCATATGTAAATAATTGAATAAATCTATTTACACTTCCTGCTTGCTCTCTTGTTTTGAAAGACACAACTTTCTAAGGTTCTCGACAAACATATCTTCTAAGCCTATAATTAATAACCAGCAATTGAGAACCGATTATTAATACATAATATATTAGTAATTATAATGAGAATATGATAATCATTAGTTGATCTCTTATTTGCGCGTAATGAGCATATAAATATCATTCATGGGCAACAGATCGAGAACCTGATCTATAAAACAAATGAGTTAGAAATATATCGTCAGACGTTCATTGCATCTTTCAGCCTTCTCGACATAGACGGGACGGCGGCGAAATTCAAACACGATAGCCACTCACCTCTGCCTCTCCCAGGCGTTCTTATATACACTTACTAATACAGAGATGTACATACGTACATACATACATGTACACACATACATCTTCCTATTATACGGTAACACTGCGAGCGCGTGAAAGGCTTGTGGATGCACAAAGAGTGTGGCCAGATCGATATTCGTTGTGTTGGTGACTTAATTCAGTGCGAATATATGCAGACCTCCCCGAATTAATCTTCGTCCACGCTAAAGGCGATTATTTGATCGTTTGTAAATTGATTCCTGTTAATAGGATCCCGACATCTCAGTGACATTATGTTAAATATACTTTATGAAGAAATCGAGTAAGTTCTACGAACACGAAAACCGTTAATTTTTTTATACGCATGTCCATGATCACTGATAACTTATTGCAGAAATTCTCAAGCTTAATCGAATATCTAGTATCGATCGTGAATTACGAAAGTACTTCGGTTTCTTTCCATTCCAAGCATTGATGGAAAATTAATCCCAGTTTTAGCAATTCATATATTTTCACAGTCTATCAGATCCGACTGATCACAAGTCTTTCAGCGATATACTTAGGTATCCTTCAATAAAATCTCAATAACGATCAACCGATGACCGATTACTATGATGAGATCGACAAATACATCGATAAACATGATAACGACGGGATCCTCGAAGTTACGATACTCTTCCGCATCCCATGCACAATGGCCAAGTTTGATCTACAGTAGTAAAATCGCGCATACATATATCGTACGGGTATGCGCTTAAAAATAAATAAACTACGAAACGCACGTAGACCTCTCCCTCGGCATCCTCGATAAAGGTAGACCACTGTCCAAATTCAAACATCCCCCTACCCCCAGGCCCGAGCGCGTTCTTATACACACGTACTTACACCGACGCACCAGCCGGCTGCTGACACTGCGTGCATGAAAGGGCTCGTGGATGCACAAAGAGTGTGGCTAGGCCGCAGCTCGGTGTGTTGGTGACTTAATTCGGTGTGAATATATGCAAGACTCGCCAGGAACCAATCCCTGCCCCTCCCACCCCACCCCGCCCCCTGGCACCGACCGCGTTCAGGGCACACACAGTACCCCGTCCGACCGGTCGGCTAATTTCAATACCTCCCCTCCCCCGCCCCACCACCCGTGAACTGCCTGGGCCTACGCACCCACACGAGCTTCGTTAGTCCTGTGTGTGCGGAGGTGAAGCACGTACGCGAGTCCGTGCCGTGTCGCGAGAGAGGGGGGAAGGGGGAGGGGGAGGTGGATTGTTTCGTGCCGCGTGCGTGTGCGAGCGTACAACAGCAAGGATATGTGCTCGATGCCGTGGATATGCGCCTTGATGAGGAGGAGTGGGGAGGGGGAAAAAGAAGCGCGTTTCCACACAACGGGAAGCATGGTGTAGCGGGGGATAAATGGGTCTCGAGGAGAGGACGAGAGATGATATCCTCCAATTAATGTGTCTCGCCTTAACGCTCGACTTCGTCCTTCCGCCGACAGCGCCTCTCTCTCTTTCTCACTCTCTCTCTCTCTCTCTTTCTCCATCTCTCTCTCTCTCGCTCGGTCTCTCTCTCTCTCTCTCTCTCTTCTCTCTTTGATTTTGTCGCTACGGGAATTTTATTAATTAGCGACGTTAAGAAGCGCTCCGGATATTTTCACGGCGCGATCGGATTTCGGGAGGAAAAAGGGGGTAGGATAGGTACCGATTCGTGGGGTTCGCTTCTCGTTGAATGCGTATATGGAGAAATATGGTGACAGAAGGGTTTATATCTTACAGGATTATTAGCTGGTATGATACAGAGAAGTTTGGACTTCCATGCCGAAGACGCGAATTCATATCGGATGTATGGAGTCTGGATTTTTCTACGCGATATCTAAACCCGATAACAAGATAATTGCCTTAATTCTCTGGAGAATGGAGGCATGCACGTAATGCGTACTGTACTTGAGATCTAAACACTGCCATAGGTTTTATTATAAGCTATAAACTATACTTTCTATAAAACTTATTATACTATAAAAACGTTAAATAGTAAATGTTTAATAGTACAAGTTATTCAACAATCAACTGACGTTCGTGCTATAGTAATAATAATTAGAAAAAACAGTTGAACAAGAAATCATGATTTGAATAACCTTAGTAACAATCATTTTATAACAGAACATTTCTGAAAACTTCTCGGTTTATCAAAGTTAACCGGTCACAAGTGATTATAGTAAGAAATTCTCATTTTCGTACAGGATACTCTAATTTAAATCTGTACATAGTCTTCAAATTTTTCACGCGATCTACATGTCATAGATAATGCTACAAAAAAATTACGTTAGAATGTTCTATACCTCTAGAAAATGAAAAAATCAATTTCTTTTGCTTAATCACTAGTTTAAATTCCTCAAGTATTGTACAGAAAATTCTGCAAAAATATTTTAACAATACAGGAAATATTGTAAAAAATGTTAAAAATATTATAAAACAATTTTTTTTCTGGATATACAGAACATTAAATTACCTTAAGCATACCTGCTCGCTACGACTCGCAGGGATGCACATCGTTTACACGATGTTCAATATCTATACTACATTGGAGAGTGTAATAAAAAAACTAAAATATTGTTAATTCAAAAGTGTACGATAATAATATTACAATAACCAAAAAAGAGAAGTACGAATTTGAGCAACAAAAAAATGCAAAGGATCTCAGCGGAAAAGAAAAGTTGACAGTAATGTTAATTGATAAATTCACGGTTTATTATAATAAAGAGAAATGACGAAGCGACGCTTCCAAGAAAGTTATGAAGAAACGCATTTAGACTAGATGAAAGCAGAAATGTTCTATTGATAATAATCCAGAACATGAAGATGGGCAAGTGAGGGCTTGCACTCGCACCCGGACACAAACGAACACTCCAATCAGACCTTATTAAAGCAATAACCCCTATTTATGGAAAGTTAACAGCAGTGATTTATTTGACCAATATGTCAGTAACTTTATTTAAAACGCAAAAAATAGTTTAACCAACGTGAAGAAATAGTGGTTAGTGGTATACAAATTGTAAACATTGGTGCTTTTTTAGGCACCGGCATTTTTAATGAAAGGTTTTAACAATGTTGTCAATAATATGCGGGATATTCGACAAGAATATCACCATGACAGAATATCATCATGTCGCACTTTATTAATAATCTAGGATTACAAAAGGATTCAATCATGATCTATTTAAAATAGTTACTTTTTGGTATTTCTCAAACTCCTACGTAAGAAAATAAAAGCATGATCTAAAAATTAATACGTATTTAATAAAAATAACGTTCGCTCAAACCAAAGCAAATGACTTGCTTAGTAATTAATTGAGAAAATGTCGGTGTCGACTAAGCGTCAGAAATGCTTGGTTATATCACGAGTAAGATTATTGGTGTTTTGTGTAATGGATGCAAACGTTGAAATAGTAAATGAAACTTGAGTCACGAGTATTTATTCTTCAACGAACAGAAGTAAAACGTGATTACAAAAATTTCAGACGGAATTTTTTAAGAATTTTTGTTAAAACGGCTATAAATATTTTGGAACCGCTACATAATTCTCTCATGTTCTTCTAAGAACATTTTCATCAAACAAGTATTGAGATAATAATGAACGCATGTTTGGAAGAAGATAAATTTAGACTTCCCGATCTTAATAAAAAAAAACAGAACATCTTGTAGTGAAAATATCGGTGACAACAAAACAAATGAAAAAAAACCAAATAACGCAAATTTTTATTATGAGCTTATGAAACGTATGAGCTAAAAGTTTTAAAGATGGTGAAACTGTGTCGGTGGTATTTTTCGAACAAACAATAACCATTTCCATTCAAATTATGATTTATATTGTACATATGATTTGCGCCACGCTACATTTTTAAAATAGTACACTGTATTTCAAAAGAAAACTAGATCACTTAAAAGTACACCAATCAGACAATTAAAAAACAGTGCTTTGGAAACGGTGTCGTACGGAATTAATATTACGATTATAATAACATTTTTTAAATCTTTCCGTGATTTTTTTAATACTCGGTACACTTAAATAAAGTACAAAGTTTCATGTTAATAGGTTTTACTTATATTAGATTTTATTTTATTTATTTTCTTTCTTTGCCACTTGCACCTTGTCTCGATTTTGTCCAACTATAGTTATCTAACGCCTTAAATGGTATATCCTAGGGTCGCTAAACTCAACACGCGATGTGGAATGTCAGCCGGAGAAGCATACAAATAAATGTGCACGCAGCAGACCTTTGCCGCTAGCACAATATCAATGCAATGGAAAGCCGTAATATAAATTACGCCACGGAATAATGCGCCCTGCAAATTAATTACTGCACGCACACGCTTTGGGCGTATAATTAAACGAATTTAATTTAGCACGATGTTCGTATGTGTACGGTGATTTCTCGTATCAAAAAGGCGGAGAAGATCTTGGCATCGCTTCACTGACTATCCAAACGTACGTGATCAGGTTTCAGAAAAAAAGCTTATATGATTTTCATTACTGCATGTTGGGATTATCTTTTAGCATAGGATCTACTGTTTGCACCGTTTATCTGTCACGAGTATTTGCAAAAATAGTCCAGAAACTGACAAGCAGTGTTATTTAAATTCGTGGTTTGTGGGGAAAAAAACGACCGTTCAGCAAGTTGCTAAATTGGATTGCGAAGAAGAAAAATTAAAATGTACATATTATATGAAAAATTATCCACAAGTGCTAATGATTTGGATTTTAATTGTGATCTTTTACATAGAAGTACGCTACGCCGTAAGCGAAAAGTCGGCCAAATCAACTTCAGTGCATCATTTGGATTCCCGCGATTTATTTCCTTCTATTAAACTGGGGACTTGTAGCGCCTTCTGGTTTGTAATTTCGGACTTCAGAAGGAAAAAGCGGGGGACCACTGGTTCTGAAACAGGGTCAAATGGGTCAAAAGGGCAAAAGAGCAAAGGTAAGTTATGGCACGAGCGGAAATTCAGGTATACTGATGCTCTTTGGTAGCACGAAATTTGAAGCGACGCCTCGAAAATTATTTCCATATTGGACACTTGAAACAAATTTTAGTAATAATAAATAATAATTGCTATAAAAATACCAATAATCGCTTTAAAGTCACTCTGTTTTTCGTCCTTCGAGCTCACACTTCGAGTACGACATAACGTGGCGTTTTGTATCGGTCTGATACCAGACCGCACGGTAGAACCTCATGATTGGTTAAAAATGCAATATCGTTTTCAACCATTCATCATCACCAATTTATCAAAAATAGATTACGCCTATTACGTCAATAATCTGCCTCTCAGTGAGCGTATGCTAACGACTGATCTGGGTGTTATCTTTTCAGTCTCTCTATCTTTTGTCAGTCATATAAAGCTAGTTCGAAAGAAGGTTCTGGAATTAATCTTCAGGAACTCAAAAGGTTTAATGAATGTTTGCACGTTTAAAATACATCGAGCCATTGTTGTCCTGCATCTTGAACATGCACCACAAATATGGAATTCTAAGTAATCTAAATATATAAAACAATTTGAAGGAGTTAAACATACATTTTTAAAAGATTGTCTACAGAGTAAAGAAACCAATACCAAAAACTTTGTATAATAACGACGATATTATTAACACACTCCATCTACGTATACTCGAACAGCGTAGGCTGATGGCAGACTTGGTGTTTCTTTTTAAGGTATAAAATCGGTTTTGTGGATGCTCTGGGGTATTAGAATCAATTAATTTCCATGCTTCTAAAAAATCAACGCAGAATAAATACCCATTCTTCATTGCCCCATATAGGACGAACATAAGCAAGCTTAATTCCATACATAGTTAACTTTCAATAGCTAACAAAATTTCAGATACGGTAATTTGTTTGTGCGTCAGTAGTACATTTTAAGACTTCCGTTAACAAGGTACTGCGCGCCTCCACACTATGCGAAGTAAATCGATCCCTTCATAAGTCCTGATACGTAATTACATTATGCATCAAGTGACCATATATTATAAGCATTAATATAAGTTATTTCTTTCTAAGTTGTATGCTATATACCAAACGACGTCCGCCTGTAAATAAGCTAATATAAACTAACATGACACAGTGCTCCCAATCTTCTCGCTGCGTGAATTGTATTAAAAATGAAGTCGTGACCCTGACGAGCAATAATCTATTACCAATAATCTATTATTCCTCGTCAATACAACGACTTCATTTTTAACATAAACGTCCATAAATCTTGACTGCTTTAGCACCTCTAGTCAAAATCCCTCCCCTCGTGTATTCCAGAATCCACGTTCCTCTTCCGCGGAAACTGGGCAGGCAATCACGCACAATCACAGCGCGCATTATAAAACTGTCCCCGTGGGAGTTTCCGTATCCCGCCAAAAGCGGTGACGCCCCGGGTATCTCGAGAGGGTCGAGATCCCAGGAAGAGAGAAAAAGCGGTATACGTCGAAGCCGGAGACTGTCCGTTGGAGATTTTGCCATCTCGAGAGGGGTTGAGGGGGTCCGGAATGTCCGTACGTGAGCGTGACGTTACTTGGCTCGTATGGCTATCGCGTGAGAGCCAGAGGGGGACAATGGTTTCGAGAGCGGGGACGTAAACGGGACGGCACGTATCTTTACGGGTCATAAAGGCTGGCCCTCGTTACGGAGGAACCCGTACCGCACCCATGGCCACCAAGGCACCGCAGTGTGGTCCCTCCTTGTCGCTCTTAACCCTCCGCTGCCCTCTCCTTTTCCTCCTATCACTCCCCTTTTCTAATGGTCCTTTAGTTCCCCAGATGCCCTCTGCTCACCCACAATTGAACTACCTTGCGTTCGAAAAAACCTCCTCCCCTTCGCCCTGCGCTTTCCCTTTCTCTCTATTTGGCCGATTGCAAAGAAAGGGCTATTGCAAATTATTGAACCCCCGGAGTTTATAGCGCGCCTTCGGCCCAGGGCGACGGAGTTCGAGTGTGTCGAAATGCGGACGTTAATCCTCGGTCGAATATTCCGAAACATTTTGCGTGTGTGTAATAAGGAAAAGAATTTGATCGCCAGGAGTTTTTAAATTGATTCACACGTGCGTTGAAATTTCGGAATTGCGTAGAATGTTGCTTAATCATTTCCAGCATAGTGATGCCATTGGGCATCGTTCGTGTAAGCTGTTTTTACTAATCGAGTACCTCTCAATCGTTTTTCTTCAAAATTTAATTTTTTTATTAAAGAATAATTAAGTATTTGGCCTCGAAAGGGTTAAGAAAAGATATCGTTGGAATATCGGAAACAAATATAGCGTTACAAAGCTCTTTCGAATCGAAGATTAGGAAAGTACGTTGCACAGAATATGCCCATAAGTTTCTAAGATTGACAAGAATTTAAAAACTCCAAATCTTAGCAGTTGTTCGATATCCTAATGAAACATTTAAATTACCATGCGCATGCAGAATTGAATAAGATGCCTTAAAATAATGCAGAACAATAAGAATGTATTAAAATAACGTTGATATGCTAAAAACCCTTAGAATAAGCTAGAGAGATGAACGTGGCTGCGCGCATAAACGATGTCGCGACCGTGATTGTGCTTTCAGCAGAACTGATTCCCCGTGGAATGAGAAAAGGAGTTTCCAGATTTTTACTATTGTGTTTCTAAATAGCTCAACTAGACAGTGAATATTAGACAAACATTCTGTGCATCTCTCATGTCACGTCATGCACCTATTCAGCAGAAGATAATAGAATGATATAAAAAATATAAAATATAAGAGATGTGCTGATATCTCGAAATAGGGGCATAAAAATTTGCATTAGTGTCAAAATGCAGGGACGTATAAAATGTTACATTAATTCAGTATAATCATCGATCAATCAAACTAGGCTTAGTTAACGAATTTGTTCGTTTCTCTTAAAACTGATAGCTGACAGTTTGACATATTTTAACATATTTTTGTTTAGCAAAATTGAAAGAAGTTCCTACATAAAGCTTATCATTCACATTAGACGATTATTAATTATAATGTTATAACAATATGTAGTTTCCTTAAAGCTTATCAATGATAATTACACCAGCGGCTTACCAGGCATATGTGCAGAAAGCTATTAGGGGTCCCGTAAAGAATGTCGTTTTTATCGTTAACCGGTTTCGGAGATTAGTTGTCCTTTGGCTACTGCCCTTTGATGACGTATTTTATGTTATTTCGGTGATTTTATTTGTCAGGAATGTATTGTGATTTGAAAATTTAGAATTTTATGTCTCGATTTACAACGGACCGATTTTTACCAAGCGAAGAAATTTGGTAATTTATCATTTTATGAAAAAAGAGACTGCAACAATTAGCACTAAAAACGTCGAAGATTCTTAAAGAAATTTTGAGCGGGAAATTTTGATTTGAAAAATAGTCCTGGAAGTGGAAGACCCAGGAAAGTGAACGATACTATATGGACTGCTGAAATCGAAAGCGATCCAACTTTAGTAATCGAAAAAACTGCGAACAATCTCCAATGCTCATGGTCGAGTGTTCAAGAGAATCTTAACAAAATCGGGAAAATGTGGAAACAGGACTGATAGATATCGCACGAACTACACGAGAAACATCTAGGCGATCGATATACACCATTCTTTTCAGGTACCCCTAATATAAATTGGATTATAACATGAACAACAAATTCACATCACAGAGAATCTATACATGCATATACAACTCATAGATACATATATATCCCTCAAACGTAAAAGAAAGTAATCCTGCATCAATAAAACCCTAATATCAACAACATTACGATAAAATCCATAAATCTCCAAGGCGCAAGAAACGATCCACGCCGACGCAAAAATCTAATATCAATGATAAAAACAATATACAGAATCTACGATCTGAACCGTGGAAGTACACCAGGGCGACCCATGGAGTGACAAAATATCGGAGGACCACTCTTCGCGCTCCTTCACGATACGCATCGAAGGAGGCTCGAAGAAAGAGGATATCCCGATAAATGGTGGGCTAACCTCATTTTTCATGCGCCCCATAAAAATCGCCGTCCGTGTATCCGCGACTTGAATAGGGCCCAAACCTTTCAGCCCGGCGTTCGGAGGAGCACAGGAGTTTGGCATTGGCGATCGCAGAAGCGTGACATTATATTTATGTTGTCACCCTGCGTGTCAACGGCGACCGGCGGTCGTGAGACGTAAAATGGCAGGGTGAAAGGAAAGGAGGCAACGGTGAACCGGCCCACCTCAAGAGAAGGGAGGGGAGGGGGGCCTGACGGGCCTTGTCTGCAAACACTGCCGTTGGTGCGTCCTGATCGCTACTCATGCCGCCAGGACAATGGACCGATCCTCTCGTTACCTGTTCTGTGAGCGCCAGTCATCGTAAAACCATCGAATCGAATCACGAAGAAAGCCGTCTTTGGGCTTCCCTCTACTCCGCGCGCGATTATGGCAGGGCGAAAATCTCCTGGTGTTCCTCACGCGGCTTCCAGCTCTCCTCCTCGAGGATTTTTTATCCCTCCCCGCAGTGCGAATCGTCGATAGTCTAGAGAGGCGAGCTCGTCGGGAAATCGATTAAACCCGGTGGATTTTAATGGCCGGTACGTGCCGCATTATTTACGTAATCGCGATGGCTCTGGTTAAGTTATAAATTGTCGATGACGCGATCGATCGTAGGTTCGAGTTTGGACTTCAGGTCGGTCGGGTGAGGAGAGTCTGGCGGGCCGAGGGGCCTACGGCCAAGCATCACGCGCGTGCCACTCTTGTTGAAACTGTCATCCTCGAAACAGTTGGCCGCCTCCCCTCTTTGAACACCCTCGAAAGTGTCTGCCAATAGTCGCCGAAAGAGGCTGCGCCGACAGCTTCCGGTCGTCGGTCAGATCTATCCTCGGACATTGGGTTAATAAGGTTCTTTGTGTCATCGCACAAAGTGATGTATGTCGCTGGTATAGAAGAAATTGCAGCATCATGATGGGACGATGCGATAATTTTGATTTTGTTCTTAATCCCCTGTAAGAGCCAGTAACTCTAGAATAAGGCATCGTCTACCCGGTTTTCCCGCAAATCAACTATTATTTTGCCTAAAATTTACGAATTATTCTTAATGTTTGCCAAGAAAAACGAGGTTAGGCGTAACTGCTTTTTCTTCTATTTTTTAGTAGAATATTATAAAGGAGTCAAGGTTAAGGTAGAACCAAAGCGTTAAAATCTTTGAGAGATGTGGTTATGGGAAATTAAGAATGTTGGACTCGAATTTTAAACAGCACCGTGAAATTTGCAGCGATGGTGTGTGTTTTGGAACGTTAATGACTCGAAATTTATTTTCAAATGTAGTGAAAGAATTACTCTATTCAGTAATAGTTGATACATTGTTATTTGGACTTTGCAGCTATTTTAGAACTTAATAGTTAACGTGGACGCAAACACATAGAAGAAAAATTATGTTCTTGTTAGGTATGTCATATAACTATCTGATCATGTAAAACTAAAACATAAGCTTAATGAAACAAAAAGCTACAGCCTGATATTCATTATACTGCTCCTTCCGGTATTTAAACGATACTTTACATTATTCAATCTCCAGCTAAATCCTCATTAATCATGTCAATTCTTCTCTTTGTTGTAATCATATTAGAATGTACAAAAAACATAAATTATACATCGTTTGAAAAATACAGATGGCACCGATGTTTACTAAAGGATTATCAAGATAACCTTAAATATTCAATGATCTACAAATTCCCAAGATCCTCGTGATTTTTGGCGTTACTTTCCTACGATGTTCGCTCCCACGGATCTGCAAAGACCATCGAGTAAGAAAATTTCACGCCTCTCTGACCGTACTAGCAGTAAATCCGTAAATATACGGCATTGGATGTAAGAAAGGTTCGAGATTCGAAGGAGATTTCGTAGGAGGCCAACCGAGGCGCCCAAAGAACAATCGATATCTGTCGTTTCTAACTGGCATAAGTCGTACGTGCTCGTGAACGTTATAGGCGAGGAACGCGTGCCAGTTTCCATTGGGAGCGACGGTAACAGCTGTTGCACGTCCATTTCGGAGCTTTCTCCGTGGAAACTCCAGGGGGAAATTGGCGGCCCTGCTCGTCGCGTAAACAGAACCTAAAAGCAGTAGATCACCCGGTTCCTCGCCGTGCGTTTCTAAACACGCACTCGCGGCTACGCAGGAACAACTATATATATACATGCGTGCCACTTTCGAATAACGCTCTATCGATCTAGAGCTCTGCAAGGGGGTACGTCACAGGAACTCATTTGCTTTGAGTTATTCTCGCAACAGAGGCGTCCGCTGACAGGAAATCAGCACGTACTTAAGTACCCACGGAGATCTTGCAGAACCCTATCAGAACAGTTATCCGAAACGATGCGATTATCGCCTACATTCGCAAGCTTGTTCGGTCGTTATGGGTACTGGGTTGTTCAGTATGTTCGCGGAATGGAAATCGAAAAGCGAATTTATAGTTGCAAGAATGAGTTTAAAAGTTAGAGACTTGGAACTACATGGTTTAGCACATTGAACTAAAGTTTTAAACTAATGTTGTTCGGTCTACCAAGGTTTAGGGGTTTAAACTAAAGTTTTCAACTGGTGACTCTAAACTAGAAAGACTTTAATAGTTAAAAAACGCGCCAAATGTTGCTGAGAAAATTATATTCAAGTGTGTCTTTGTTGCATGCGGCACCCACTGTGGAGACTGCCTTTTGGAACCTAAAACTTTATTTAAAATATTGCAATAAAGTATTGAAATTCAGGTTGAGTTTTTTATGAAACATGGGATATTAAAATGACGCTTTTGTTCCGCTGTTGACGTATAAACAGCGCTTCGCGAACTTATTGAACGATCAAATACACGCTTTTCGAAAATGTTTCGTTAAATTGTCAAATTTACTGGTATAGTACACCCAATTCTGTTTTTACACGAACTTCTTTTACGCGATTTAGATTCAACGTGAATTAGGAAAAAAATGCAATTCTCTTTTTACTCGACTTATTTTTATTTAACACGATCGATCCAAATTCTAAGAAGACAATTTTACTTTCCTCTTATTTTTATAATTGCGACATTGGAGATATTTTTTTACAGGAATTTTTTTTACGCGTATTCTTCGAGAACGTATCAATCGTGTAAAAACACCGTTGTAAAAGCATCGTTTTATTAAAATAGTAATCTTTTTGCAAGAGTGTTTACCTATAAAAAGTCTCCTTTAAGTGCTGCACTGTAATCCGTAGATTAAATCAGAACCTTCTTACGCCAAAGTGCGTATTTGAGCCCGACCCCCCATATTGGATAGAGAATACAACCGTAGGGCAAAAAGTGTGATCCTTTTTTGCCAGATTCTCACGCGCCCTAAAGCATCCCTTCGTGGATGATCGCACATATGTTTTTTACGTCCTTTCCTTGTGTCACTTTGATGTCATTAACACTTTCGCGGATTAACAACGCTTGAAATAGACAGAGATCTTAGAGTAGAGTGTTTAAACTTCTTACACAAAATGCTTAACCAAACATATTACGATGTGATGCTATATACTTAGTCTTTTACACTTCAATAAATCATCATATCAGAGCAATGGTGCTGGGCTACTAACTGATTTCTGTCAAATGCGAAAGAAACAAACGACAACGGATATGGAAGGCACAATGAACGAAATTGTTTATTGGTGTGTTATATACCGGCGTGAGAAAAAGCTTACAAGAAAATGATGTAATCAGGAATATTCCAAACAATTCTCGTAAATCGTGATTTACGGAGCATTTGTTTTTAAAACTTGACAATATCTAATTTAATTAAAATTTGTGTAGCATGCAACTTGCAAATTAACATAACATGGATATATTTCGATGTATACTTATCTGTTTCGTAAATAATTAACGATTGATCAACTCTGTGACCTCTGTGGTTATCAGACTTAACCAATTAAGCGGCAAAAGCACGTAAATTTGTTATTTTAGAGCGCCGGATGAGCAAGAGTAGTAATTCCTCGCGAAAGGTTTAAAGTAAAATTCGTAAACGAACGGCACACGTAAATTGTTTACTTTTCACGTTTTCAACACTGTATCTTTCAATGTTTTTTCACTTAATTTTGTATGTATTTACCTAACCATACCTGTATTCAATCATATTGGCATATTAATATTATAAATAAATCGTGTCATATCAGAATACGCTGCGGGCAAGACCAGTTAATTCATGTACAACCATTAATAACTACAAATACAGGAAGAGCTTTCGACAGAGAAACAATCTGCTCTACAGATTAAACTCAAAGAACATTTAATCATCGCGTTTTTTAAAATCTACAATACGATGTGTATTATCAGACGATCGTTAGTAATCAGAAGAGTGCGTAAAAAATAAATGTATTACTACCAGACGTTGGCTGAGCGTTTTTAAAACTTTCGAACAACTACAAAATTGTACTACCTAAGAGATTTTTTATATATCTAGTAAACATCACACACTTTTACTAAAATCGTTGTTTGCAATTATACTTTTATCTTTGCAGAAACCCTCTAAATAAACATTCTAGATACAAAATAAAATTAAAAGAGTGATTCAAGTAATTTTAGAAAACGTTGTACAAGTACGATTTAGGACAGCTATATCCTAAATGGTACTGCTGTTTTTCCAAAATCGTATTTACTTTATCCGGTAATAAATTTTATTCTGAAAGTATACAATTTGTTGTTTTTTTTAATTATATTGTGTTTTTTTATTTATTGTGTAATGTGTAATGTGTTTTAATTATTTGTGTAATAGTGTTAAAACAAATAAACGTAACATTTTTTATAAAAAATATGAAATATAACAAATTGAAATAGTAAAGTCTTGGAAAACATTAAAAGTGCAAAAAAATACAAACATTTTGAACGATATTATATTTTGACTTCTTTCAACGCTTCTGCACACGGAGACCATATTTTCTCTTTCCCATACTTGAAAAATTTACAAAGAAAGTATAGTAAGTTTAAATGTTAGTGGATTAAGACTTAGATAAAATATAAGCGTAATTTCTTATCGTATTGGTACGATATAAGAGTTTCAATCGCGATACGATTTAGAAAACTAACCGAAGCGATAGAAATATCATGTATCTAACCCAAAAATGATATAAATCACATTCAAAACTTACCTAAAAGATGGTACATTAAATATATTTCAAAGAAAAAAAAATGTATTAATCAATTATAGTACTTAATCAAAACTTGTCTTAACATAATTGATCAAAATTTACATCAAACTTGAAATCCTCCGGCTTCTACAAGTTCATGCAAAATCAATCGTTGTGTTTTATATTACAAACTTCCTACACCCTATATATCTTTATTATTAGAACTTTATTCATACATCCTACATATCTTTAATATTAGAACACACAAACATTAATCGGTTACCACAAAAATGAATCGATAAGATTTAGGCGACCAGTACGCATTAGCCAACTCTTCCTTGTTACAACATTCACTACAACATGCAATATAACATCTTCGACATAGTCCGTCTCCACTCGTGCCACGACAGCGACGCAAAAATCGCTCATTGCCACGCTCGTCGACATTCCCTTCTTTCATTATCCTTAGACCAACCATAATTACTTTCCACAGCATATAATAGAACGTTCAACCAGGGGCGGCCTTCTCATTCGGCGGATCGCACCTCGTTATGCGTTTCTTTTCTGGCGGTTCTTTCCACCAGGACTTTTTCATGAACTTTTTCCGCGAGTTTTTCGATCGGCAAGCGCGTGTCTGGCATTAAGGCGGCTGATTAGACCCAGACACGACAGTCTGCGCCCGACCTAAAAATTTTTTCCCCGGCCGGCGGTTGCGGAGACTTTACGATGCTAATAAAAGACCCGCAAAACCCCGGCAGGAGGAAAATCCAGCGGGCGGTAATGCGCCCTTGCCTTTTTAACTCGAGAATCCCATAAAAATTAAAAGCATCGGCTGCCGTCGGCGTACCGAGTCCATTGTCCCTGCGGCACCCTCCTCTCCGTTTCCTTTCTTCCTGCCGGTGTTTCCTTTTTTTTTTCATATGCCAAAAAAATCAAACCTCCGACGTAAGTACGCGAGTCCGCGGGGAAAAAAAATCCGTCGGCCGTCCGGATGAGGAGGAGAAGAAGAGAGTGCCTCGCTCGTTCTTCGGACGCGGAGATGCGGCGCAGAATGAGGGGAAAAAAAAATAGGAGTGGAGAAAAAAAAAGGGGTCGGCCTGTCTTTTTCCGACCGTAAAACCGAAGCAATTGTCGACGTCGCTTGCAACTCTGTAAATCGTCACTTGGCCGTATATCATTCGGTTGAAAAATAATATCCGTGCGTTCACCCCTCCGCCCTCACCTCCGCCCTCCCCTATCTCCTCTTTGTCCACCATTTTTTTTCCACGCCCGGCAAAAGGTCGATTTCCTTTTTCCTTGCTCGCCAATTGCAATTCTAATGCATGCAAATTCGGTGCCTAACGGGGCGGAAGTGTTCCGCCTGCATCTCGATGATAAGTCTCTCCGGCGCTCCTTCGCGCAGCCGCCCTTCGCCGGCATAATTGCGTCGGTGAAGCCTGGCCAATGTGAATCCTCGAGGAGGATTTCGATTCGCCGATATGCGGCACGCTGCTCACCATCGACGAGGCCATAATTAAAATGTTTACGCTGCGGCCCTTTCTGCGAATTTCCGCGTAAATAAAAGCAGCGTACGCGAGAGGATTACCGTACGTGGGGTGTCTCGAAGAAATGTAGGTGGGGTACTGCGTAGGTGAACAGGTGTGCTTTAGAAGAAGAACGTTGTCCAGGGAACTACTTGATATTTGTTAGAACCATTGCTAGGCGAATAATATTCGAGGTCCTTTAGATGCGTTTGTGTAAAGATTAAAGATTTTATTATACAATGTTTAGTACTCGTTTTATTTGTACATCAAGTTTTACGCTTGAAATGTATCTAAAGAATCGCGTAATTCTTGTTTGTTTCTATGATATTATCTTGAATCGCTAGTTTTATTTGTATATGTATATTTATACTTATAAAACAAGTGATAAACCCTAGAACTTTTAATTGAAATCAAATGCTACTTGTTCTAGAACGCTTCTACTAAAGTTATGTGCCTAGGCAGAAGCTATTTTGTTGAAATAGCCATTCGCGTACGATGTGTATTTAGTAATAGATCAGTAATCATTTTAATTATTGTAATCTTCTGTTTCAAACAACCGAAAAGAAACGATGATTAAGAAGGTTGTGCGCTGTAAAAATGTGTATACAATTTTTTGGAACGCCGTGTATTTTGATTCACCAGACTTTACGCACTGATTATTAGAGTTATCGGAAGATAATTAAGATTTTGTTGCGAAAAGGGATTTAGATGCAAAAAAGAAAGGAATGAAATTTGTACAATTTTCTATATTACTTGTATATTAAATAGAAAATATGACCATGGGTACATATAGATGTATACAGATTTATAAAGAGCTTCCCAATAAAGGTTACCTAAAGTTTCCTTGAAATACAAGTTAAAATATTCTACAAAATACGGAAATCTTTACACGATAAGAAAGTATGGAAACCCTGAATTATGTACGAAACATAATTGGCCAAATGATCGCCGTAGCACCTTTGGTAGGCCTTAATTTGCGTGGTGAATTCACCACAACTCCCGGATTTTTGCCGATGACAGTTTGGATATTGAGTTTGAGCTGTTGAATACTCCATGGATTCGCAGCGTAGCCCTTGCCCTTTACGCATCCCCACAACAAAGAAATCCAGCGGTGTCAAATCGTATAAACCCGATGGTCGGTCAACATTTTGCTGTTTTCGCCCTTTTTTTTTCAAATTCACTGGCGTCCGTGTAATATGATTCTGCTGAATTTTTTTCCGCGGATATGTAAAGTGGAAAGTCTACACTCCCAATCTACAAAGCATTCAACAGCTCGAACTCAATATCTTAGAGGTCATTGACAAGATTCGAGAAGAAATGTGCAGGAATATTATGCCAAATTTTAGCACGCAAATTAAGACCCGCGAAAAGAACAGCAATCTTATGTGACGGTCATTTCGTCGATATTGTGTTTCACGCATAATTGAATTTCATATTTTCTTATTCAATAAAGATTTCAGAATTTTGTCGAATATTTTGAGTTTCCATCTTACACAACTTTAAATAATCTTTATCGGTTCATCCTTTATAAGCGTTAATTATCATTTGATCGAAAGCGTTATACAGAAGCTAACATCCTTATTTTTGCAAATTCTGGATAAAATTGGTTACAAGTGCTGTCAAAGTTAAATATTACTTTGAAGTGTGGAGTTCATGTTGTATAAGACAGCTTAGATTTTGTATCTAACGTTTCAAGTTATCTATCGTTGCTTATTTGAAACATGTTGAATAAACAACATTTATTCTACCTACGTTCAAAATAAGAATAAGGATTCTACTATCCATTGTATTATGTATGTATGAATTACGATAATAATACATAATAATACAGTTCTCTTCAAAGTAAACTATATCGTGATTTACGTAAAATTTAACATAGTCATAAGAACCATAAGTAACTTTCAATTTTGTAGGAAAATCCATATATCCATGTTCGTCCTTTGGAATACACGTTACAAACAATACTACCATCACTATAAACCTATCTATCACATACCTTCACATGTTTAACTACGTATTCAAATTATTTTGATAATACCTTCTCAACAAAAAAGGTACGCCTTACAAAGAACATATTTCCTCATTTTTGAAAATTAAACAGAGTTTTATTGTACAGTAATAATGTCAATTATTTATTCCTTTTAATTTGCGTGCACAATGAAACACCAAAATGATATCAAAATAAAATAACCGACCGGTATAAAAAGCCAATATCAATAATAAGCATTACAAATGATAGTAATACCGATTATGTCATAGGTCACGAAGTCGCATTAATATTTTTAGGCGATATGAAACTCTGTGTATAAAATATTAATAATGATCATGTCTAGTTACTATCCCACATAATCAGAAAACAATAAACTCAATGTACAGCGAATTCGCACCGAAAAGTACGAAGCTTTCCCGCTAAATCGCTGAGTTATTCGGTATCTCTCTTTGGTGTCGGGATCAGTAGCCCTCCGGTTTTGCGAACCGAAAAAATTGCAGCTATTCATGTATGCCCCCGATAAAATCTGAAAGCTGCTGAAAGCGCACGATCGTATCTCCAGTATCGTTTCTACAATAGCATATATGCTAGCGTATATCTAACCCAGATTTTACGGAATTTAAGAACAACCGTGCAAGGAATGGCCAATGCAAATCTCTCACTGCTTCGAACACATTGAATGTGTGCGTACTATAAATTATCATGAAAAACAATATTACTGCATAATGATATACATGATTCTAGTGTCGTTACAATACACGTGATATAAATGCGCCATCTAAAACGTAGACATTACAGAGGCATTACGACGATATTACATGCGCCGTAATTCGATACGACGTAACTGTAATCCTCGTGTATTTTGGCAAATCGGTACATTCATTCGCCTTACATACATACGTTCAATTACGCATTCGCCGATATTATTTCTGTTACCGAACCGAGTACGAAGTGCGTTATACACGTTAAACTGGTGTATCACAATATCTCAAACACAAACCGCTCACTATAGAAGGTTTATTAAATAATTCAGCGTATGCATTTAAACTACACCATGCATCATGGAAAATCCTTTGCCACGGCTCAACTACCTCTTTCGAACAGACTAAACAGCGCGTTAAATCGATGCAATTTTTATAATAATACACAAGCGAGAACGCCTTTTCCACATATTCGAAATGTTTGTGGAGGCTAATTAGTGTGGACAATATAGCAAGAGAAGAACTCGAATGAAGAAAAAGAGTTTTACGCGATGGCGCGATAAGCGTCACAAATCGGAGGTAAACCCATGACCCCGGCCGCACAAAGCTCCTGCTCTCAGATTTAAATGTACCATCAACACAATGGTACTATGTAATTACTCCCGATTCGATCCTCCTGCGAAATTTAGTGGCCGGGACCCGGTTGCGCGCGCCGAAAGCGAAAAAGATCCGCCATTCACGCAAAGCCGTGATAAAATCTGAAAGCTACTGAAAGCGCACAGATCGTATCGGCCGGTAATGCGATCCCCCAGCGGCATAATGGTGCAAAACCCGGTTCATTGTTGGCAACGAGGACGCATTCCGTGCGTAGGATGTGCCCCCGATTTTCTTGGATATCGTATAATGTGGCTTACGCTGGCTTGTCGAGGAGGATGAGGGGGGGGGGGGGTCATGATACGAAGGATCCGGCTATTTGGGGATACTTTGTGAAGAGGAAACCGTCCTCCCGGCTGAGTAGGTGTGTCGCACGAAGGACACACGACTCCGGCCAGGTGCGACGGGGTGTGCATGTTCATAAAAAATATAATGCCCTCCTATAGAAACGCGAATGCATCGGTCGACGTTGAATTGATGTAGGTGGGGTAACAAGCTTTTGATACGACTGGGAAATTACAAGTCGAATGGATGGCCTGGGGTTATCATCGCTTAAAGTTACGATCAACGAGCGTGCCTTTGATTCGAATTGCGTGCGGATTTAGCTGTTTTCAAAAAAATGAATACTTCCATCGGGAATATGATGTTTGTTGAGTATCCTGCGGAATGGCGGGCATGCGTGTTGATGTTGAATTGAACGCTGGAATTGATGTAAGTGATGCAATAGGTTCTTGAAAGGATAGTTTTACAGGATTAATGAATAACGGGAAGTTAATAGGGAGGATGAGGTGAGTTTTAGATTGAATGGATATGGTGGACTTTACGTGGTTATGAGTGATGTAGCAATAAACGTGCGTTTTATAACAAACTGCGCAGTTTCGTTTGGATCTTGTAAATTGTGATATACTTAGAATAAAGCGTATGTTTGGAATAAAAACGTGCTAAAGTACTTTTACATCTAATTAAATACTTAAGATGATTTAGATAGGATAACAATGTCTATATAATTAGGAAATTACAAATCGAACAGATAATGCGAGATTATTATCGTTTACAGTGATGCTCGACAACCGGTCTTTTTAATCGGTAACTTCTAAAGCAGTGAATATATTTTAAAGAAAGTGGAGGGGCCGCCGGTATAAATTCAACAGGGGTTATTAATAAGAATTAAAAGGCATGCTTTTGAGTAATAACATTGAAAGTGATTAAAACGCTTCAAAGGGAATCTGTAAACAGGCGCCTAGCAAACTTTCCAGTGATAGATTTGAAAGTATAATCCCTTAATAACTATAATAATTAATATAAAACCGCGTATGTTATAAAATGAAGGTAAAAAAATCCGAAAGCATACGTAATACTAAAAAGGAATTCGTTTGAAGTATGGAAGAATTAAAAATACTCACGGGGAGAAATTAAAATCCTCATAATTTAATATTGGTTGGACAATCCACGGAATGAAGAGGATTATTAAACAAGATACCATACATGCATGTATATTTAGCACTTTTTACGGAATACAAGCATCCGTTCAAGAATAGAATTGTCTATTAATATTGAACCGCAAAAATTTATAAAACTGTTGAATAAATGTAAGAAAAATGTAAAAAGTCAATAATTATACTTATTGTTAATCAATATTTAATTATCATTTATTTATATTCCATCGCTTTAACGAGTTATGAAATTTAATAAGTGACCTTAAAATTGAAAGGAATCGGGTCATATTCTTTAAGAAAGCGTGTGTACATTTTTTGTAATAATGAATATTTATTGACAATTTTTCTTTTAGCTTATTATATTGCATATTATATTGTATATTTATTCATAATAAAAAGACAATCAATATACAGCAGTCGTTAAGTAAGAAATTAGAAAGAGTAAACCTGTTATCCGTAATTGCATAAGATAAATTAACCAATAATAATAAAGAAGGCTTGTATGCAAATTAAGAATTGACTTAAGTTTGCAATTTGAGCGCCATCCAATATTATTTCCTCAACTGTTGTAACTCAATCATTCCGTTAGTAAACGTCGGTACGTCAGGACATGTAATCCTTGAAGAATCCTTTTACAGGTATCGCTATTACCGATCACCATTTAAATGGGTAACCATATTTCCGACCGTGCAAGATGTACATCAAAAGTACAGACGAAAACAACTTAAAAATAACGTGCCACAATACGTTATCGATAGCCAGTTACCATGTTTAGATAAAATAAGGTTCAATATAGAGTAGACCTAACATCTTATGGGATTTAACGTCTGATATTCTGAAATACCGATCGTGTAAAAAAATCAAGCGTTTTGGTATGCCCTCTACGATCAAAGCGCTGAATTTAGGAATAAATTTGCTTAACAATGATTAATAAACAGCCATTAAAAAATTTAAAGACCGGTAATTCCCAATCGTTTCTAATGTACAAAACCTTATTATGAGTAAGATTTTTTGACGTAACAATTACGTACTTAAATTAAAATAAAATAAGTTGGTTGTTTATTATAATCTAAAATATTTTGCACGCGCAAAGAGTAATATGACGCATGGTAATAATATCAATACAGTGAAATCTAGATTAGTATTGCATAAATTGCAACCCAAATTTTCAACTGAATCGAAACTATGCTGCTTTTCAGATTCGTGTCTTGCTTTATTTTGCTGCACAGAAGAGAGCGAACAGACGATACAATGAATGTAAGATAGGCATAGGAGCAGAACAACAGCGCTAAAGTGAACAACGCCAATGAGAATTTCATTGTACCTTGAAAATTATCTTATTATAGCAAATTATGGGCCGAAACAATGAATTGTATGTTAGCTCTATCCTATGTAGAAATTATGATGTTCTTATTCTTGATAATAAAAACAAGGTTTTTAACTAAGATAGTTTTCCAATAATACCTAAGTTGATATTCCGAAATACGTACATTGAATACACACTTATTCTTAACCCACTAGTGTTTAAGTAGTACATTTAATATTAATTAATTTTTTAAATAAATAGAATATAATCTTACAGAAGATCATCTGCCACATCGAATGTTATATTTAACGCTTCATCATTAAAATCATATATATAATATACACAAATTCAAGTTTCCAAATAATAATCAGGATTAAATCGTACTTTCTAAAACTAACTACTACCTCTATAAGTAAAGTAACAATCGCATATATACTCTGTTTTCGATGAACACTAAAACTCCAAACACTTCTTTTTAATGAACAATACGAACGTAAGTTTAGAAGACGACAGACTGCCCTCGATTTATCGTGATATAATACAAAAGATATCACAGAATCTCGAATAATATATGAACTCCTTCTTGAACTATCCTCCATCGTTTAATTAAAACCCCGCGTACTCGCAGGTCGCAATAGGTTTGACCAAATGTCCTTAATTTGCGTTTCGCAATCCCTTCGAATGGACGACAAAGCCTGCGCTTTAAAGCATCGTTCGCTGAAATAGGATGAAGGTTCGAGACAATAAAGTACAGAGCGCGGGTTTCACATCTGTATCGTTATCCTTTTGATGTCCCGAAAGCCGGACCTCGCTCGGCTTACATTCCCCGTTCTGGTAAGCACAGGGAGGCAGTAGCGATAAATTTCGATGGCCAGGCTATGCACCACCTAACGGCACACTTTTTAATTATTTCAACATCCTTCACGTGTAATAACACGTGATAAGAATCATAGAAAGCACATCCGTACACTTATGTATCAATGCTCCCTCTGATCTTCTGGAGCTAAAGTCTTCTGTCGACAAGATCGACATTCGCGCGTTGGACATAATTTTTGGCCACGGTTGTGTGACTCGAAGGGAGTGATAGATGTATTGAATTAAAAATTGAAGAAATTTAAGAATTAAGGTAGGAAATAAACGTATATATGAAAAGGCGTCGAAAGAAAGTTGGACCATCGGATTATATAAATAGATAAAAAACTGAAGCAGTACCTTCATATATCTGTCAACTAAGTTAACGAACTTCTAGACGGTATATCGAAGAAAGCTTCCCAATTATTTCGTACTCGTCTTTGCACAAGATCAATAAAACGATATGTATAAAGTCAGACTTATTTTCCTCGTTTTTTTAAAAATAAACGATAAGATGGCCATGTATCTATTAGATATCGATCTACATTAGCAACAATAAATTATTAGATCGATCTATTAGATTAGCAATATTAGTCAAAAATCGAATAAATATCCTCGCTAGTGACACTGAACCAAAATTAAAAAAGAAAGCAAACGATAACAGAATGTAATCCTTAGTATGATCGAGTTAACAAGTTAAAAAATTAAGTTTAACAAGAGTACATAACTCATCAATTAATTTAACGTAGTAAATAGGATAACCACAAGCGGTGGAAGCTTTTCAAAAATCCAAGATCGTTCTCCTATCCATGAAAATCCAAAGATCGATATAAAATGATAAAAAATGATTAAAGAAAGCAGTATACGTTCGGCGGACGTTACAAAGCGCGTATTATCAATCGATTAAATTCGTACGATGTCAAATCTTACACGGAATCGTAGAAAATTCAATCGCGATCGACTAGTTTTTGAAACTCGAGGACCATCCCTGTATCGTCAGAATCTAGAATACAGCGGATGGTACGGTGTGGCAGTCGCGCAGGGGTTTATTAAGCTTATTAACGGACTATACAAGGGTGGACATATCTACAGTGGTGGTCGTGGAAAGTATGGCTACCGAGAAGGACCGTGAGGGTGAGAGATAATGGTACGAGTGTTGGATCGTGTCTCGACTCATTTAATCGCATAGGACGAAACGCCGCTTTGTTGTACATACCAGTAATTATTATTTCCTTTTTGATTATTCTTGCGTTTTACCGATTACCTGTTCCGCCTTTGTTTCGACTTCAAAGCGCAACCCTTAAGACCAATGATATACACGATTAATATACTGTTGCATTGCACAAGGGGACATACAAAGTGTTTCTAAAAAGTAATGAAACGGATGTCGATTCTCGAAAATCCACAAGGGTGTATTAACTCATTATTTACCATTGTCCCTTTTTTGGGCGGTTTGTTTTTTATTTATTCCTATCTAAGCAGTGGAATTTTTAATTCTGATTGTTATACCTAAATGTTGGACTGATTGCTATAGAAGTTACAAACTCAATAAAAATATTTTTTTCTCTAATTAGCTTACTGTAAGAAATGAATTGATTATTGCATTCTGTTAGTTTGCACTTGGTTTTAGTATATAATGGGTTAATGTTGCGACATTATTTGAAGTTTGTAACTTTTATAGCAATCGGTATAACATTTAAGTACAACAATCAAAACTAAAAGTTCCATTTCTCGAATAGAAATAAATAAAAAACAAGCGTTTCAAGAAGGGACAATGGTAAATAATAGGTTAATTTCTTTTTGATTCAACTAATACCAGCAATTTTGTAGCAAGTATTGTAACATTATATTTTGGTGATACAATACGGAAATGGAACAATAATATTATTATTGCGAAACGTGAAATGCTGTATTTCCTTCATGTAATCGAATTCTTTACTAGTAACATATTCCTGTAATCTCATAGTTTCCATATTTTCTAGATTTAAGTTCATGTGATTTTTTTTCATTTTCTAAAAGCAAAAATCATTTTGAGGAATATTGTTTTAAAATTGTGAAAGATGTCCAAAAGACTCCAAGAAAATTAAAAGCAGTGTCGGCAGAATTCCAACACTGTTTCCCGAAATAGAAACTTCTGGCCTGGTTCTGTATACTTTCTGAAGGTACCTATTTAAAAGGACACAATGTAGATTTTTCATTAAATTAAACATGAACAGTTTTACAGATCTAATCTCATTATTTTTTAGACATTTCTAATACGATATTTTATTTAATCGTTCTATTAACGTAAATGCCCAATTATTTTATCTGCATATCGTTGGCAACCATCACGATGCGTTCGTTCATTATTATGAGCCCAAAGACTTACCTCGCTTGCGCTACTTCTTTCGTAACTTCTTTTTAACGAATTACAGCTTTTATTCGTAGTACCTCTTTGTACTGTAATTTTAGTGACAATTGTTTTCCGAATACAATATTACTAATACAGTGACATAGGCAATGACAGCTTTCAGAACATTCAGGTGAAGTACCCAAGATCGTACGGCGCCAAATGATTTTCCACGTTTATATAATCATTCAATAATAATAATAATTCATACATAAACGGTTCTCCTTGAATTATTATTATTATTGAATTACTAAATGATCTGCATACAGTTTTTATACATACTTTATCTCTATATGTAACTATGTAATTATGTATAATTGTATAAATTATAATAAAATTTTGTATTTCTTACTATGTAATTATGATCATTCGATGTTTTTAAAATACGATAAATACCTAAAAGCACTTGATTTTCAAAAGAGTGAATTTAATTTGAAAAAGCTATACACCGAAATGTACATCGAGAGCACGATAAGAATCACACAAAGGCAACAGCCTGGGACATTCCATATTGAGAACAAACACGAGAATACCTGCAAGCTTGAAATCGACCGTGAAATTAGAAATGGCGTGATCCGTCGCGGCTGGAATTATCATGCAGCCATTTGTATTCCAACCCTTGCACCCTATTCCTTGACCCACCCACATCCAGCCCCTGCCTTGCGGCCGCAGCACAAAGTATTATTAGCTGCACGCGCCGTAGACGAATTAACGGAAGCGGAATTGCATCGGCGGAAACGGAAACAACGCGGATTGCTCCGCATGGTCACGAAAGGGGCACCACTTTTACTTTTTCCCCGTAATCGAAATACTTGCCAGTACCATGACACATTTATTATTAGGTCACGCCAATTTCAAACTTCTCGTTACACGAGACGGCAATTCCAATCCAATTCAGATTAGGAATGAGGGAAAATCGAGGAATCGTCGAGCCATTCACGGGTCAAGGTTTGTATTATGTGTGCAGATCAATTTGGTTCATTTATATTCGATTGATCACGATTCCATCTTAAACTATTCTTTTTTATTTTAATTTAAAATTTATCAAATTTGTCTAAAACTTATTTGATCTTTTTAATTTTATTTTTGCTTACAATATTTCATCTCAAAAGTCCAACTGGTAGGCTGATGAGTTGTTCCTTTTAAAAATTGCACAAATTTATGACGGTTCGTATTCTGAGATTTTCCATGACTTCATGGCAGCATGTATATCATTATGGTGATCTGTAGAGAATGCTTTGTCGTGCACATTTTTCTAAATATATCTATGATGTATCTAAATGTGCTTCAAAAGTGGCCGATAGTTCTGGTGTTAAATATTCCGCCGTTGCTTTGGATAAACAGCCGGCGCCAAATCACCGAAGATATGTCGTATTTTATGACGTCCTTTATCCTTCTGTAAACAGAGGATCAATTTTTTTAAAAGAACACCAAATTGATTTGTAGGCTAAATAAATGGAAATTTTGCAGTGTATAGAGAAAAATCCGTGTTTCAAATCTCATCTATCACTTCTCAATCATTTTTCATGTGATATGTAGATATATCGTTGCTACAATAATTCGGAATATAATTAAAAAGAATAACACCTCCGACAAATAGTTTTGGCAGTCAACGTTGAAAATAAACGAGAAAAATGAAAGAAATTGATATATAATAATAAATATATAACACTATTTATTATAAATTTATTATTTAACTCAATAATCATACTTAGTCTTATAAAAATTCGGAGATATATCTGGAATAAGAGTAAGAGACGATCCCAGAAGAACTACTGCACCATCTGATCATGTCCATGCTCCATCGCTGTCAGTGTGTTTTGGCAACCTTGGATGACCGTACACTCTACTGAGCAGTTAATGTGTGGCACTCTCGTCCAGTTTGACGTGCCTCTGTTCACCACCATCAACATCTCACTTGCCACTCAATCACAATAATTGAGCCTGCACCTTGTTTATATTATTGAACAACATTCTTCGCATATTCATTTGCTTTTCTAATGTTCTTGTCCAGTGATCGTTAAACTTATTATTTAAAAGAGCTAAATGTCAGCAGCAGAAAAATATTTTATTTTTTTGAAAGCCAAATTTACAAGAAACTGGTGTAGAAAAACCAACTAATAATACATGATAGGATTACACACGCTCCATACACTGGATTGCTTTTTTCCTCCTCCACTATAATGTCAAATTTGTAAACTGATAACGTTTGAAAAGATGATTCCTGTGGAGGTTCTCGCGTCATTTCTTATCTACAGTCATATAACAAAGTGACAGATGAGTACCAATAGCCCGTTTTATAAAACTTGCTGGATCCTGTAGTATAAGTTTCATCTTTAAATATCTTATATAAATTTTAAATAAAGAACTTGTAACACAGGATCTGTAAGTTTTATGAAAAGAGTCCATGGTTTTGGAAATATCGTGTTATTGTTATTGACAATTAAAAAGTGTACCCAATGTACAAACTCTGAGTAAGCAGCTTTTTGACTTTAAACGCTAAATAAAAAGAAATTGAATACTTGTCACAATTAACAATAATCGTGTTTATTGATAAAAAGTATTTTTTATTATTAAAATATGACATGGCACATAGTCATTATTCGTGGTAGACCCACATTCAAGTATCCAAAGAGCAGCATGCGGTTCGCGAGCCTCATTTTGCCGACACCTGTTCTCGTCTAATAAAAAAAAAAAACAAATGTTTCTTCTTTTTATGGCATCACGTTCAACTTGAAATGGCCCTTAATATCCGTAAAGAATGTACAAGCGTAGATCGATCGATGTTCATCGAAAATCAGGACTCTAATTAAACCTGCATCTTACTTACATAATTAAAAAATATTCTTCGACTATTCATTTGCTTCTCTAATGTTCTTGTCTAACAAAAAAAAAAAAATCTCATAAAATCGTATAAAAAACAAAAACAAATCACTTGATGTTCAAAGGGAAATGTCCCCTAATGTTTAGGAGCAATGTACAAACATAAATCGATCGATATTTGTCGAAAATTAGGGCTCTGACTCCGCATCACATTTACATAATTGAACAATATTCTTTTACCATTCATTTCCTTTTCTAATATTTTTATCTAATAAAAAAAAAACAAATGTTTCTTCTTTTTATTACTTGACGTTCAACTTGAAATAATCCCCAATGTTTGTGAGCAGTGTACAAGCATGGATAGATCGCTGTTCGTCGAAAATTAAGACTCTCGGAAATTAGTGTTTCGTCCTAATGAAACGTTAACTCGTACAAACTGCTGATGTAAGTTTAACGTGCTGATGTAAGGACTACTGGCAGAAGGGGTTATGGCACGTAAGGGACCCAGATCTGGGCTTAAGCTGACGTGGGAGGAGGTCATCTAAGCGTATCCCTAGTCTTGATTTAGGACGGGATTTTAATTACGAAGGGTCAGTAACTGCGGCTGTCCACTTGGCGTAAGTATTTCTCCCTTATTTATAGTTCATTAGCTCAGCTTTTGCACGAAAGGCAGATTAACTTACGCATGGTTACGTACCCATTTTCCACCGACAAGAATGGCCGGCTATACACATAAATGTTTAATCCCCGGTTGGTAACATTCTCGAGCGCCGCTAATATCTGAAGGTTAAAGTGAAATCTAACATTAATAAATAAGAATTGTGCGCCGTATTATGAGAATCCGTTTGAATAAAGAATCTGCGAGTATCCACCACGGTTTGCGGAAAAGGTATTCTCTGGTGATGGTTTAATGTTCGTTGACGATCATTGAGATTTGTATTTAAAACTCGTTATTTATAATGTATTTTAAATGATTAGAATTACGCTACACGTGTTATGTATAAAAGGTCAAAGTTGATACATAGTTTTTATAGATATAAATCATATGCAAAATATAAACATCAAGCGAACGAATTTACAGATAAGTAGTGAATTGTATAACATATTTATATAGTGCAAAGAATGATGCAGCGCAGGATATTAACAATATATCTGCAACATATGTGTTACGCAAAAAGATAATATAGACAGTAGGTAACCGTACTCGGATCTTTTATAGCTTAAGTTGTATCCATTAAAAACTTATCTCGGTCCCGATATATGTCGAACAAAAACAAAAACAAAAGCAATAGAACTTCGAAACGATTACATATTTCTACGGGTCTCTGCCTCTAAGAAAGACGTTGTAAATAAAATGAGTAAAATCCCTGTTGGGGAATACCAGTTAATATTTTGGACAGCCTAATACAAATTCTTGAGTTCGAACACCAATTCTAATTAAGCAGTATCTGATTACGACAATATGCCAATGGACACTCGGACTTTTACACGATAGATCCGAGGTTGGAATCTCGCCTATTACCACTCAATAATCTTGCTCGTGACGTATATATTGCAGTTCCAGTTTTTCGAAATCTACCTTAATCCCTTGACATACAATGCCCAGTTGGAGGCGTCATTCATTTTATGTGCCATTGTAGACTTTGACGAGTCTAACTCGTCCAGAGCTGTTTTCAGCGGACGTCGTGTAGTATATTATTGGATTACTCAGTTGCTTCACTCGTGCGTCGATTCTGGTTTGCTTACAATGTTTCAGATGCCCCACCCTCCCACCTTCTCAAGAGTACCAATAACAAAGCTGCATCCACAAGTCGGTAAATCGGAAAGAAGCACATTGAAAGCAGTATTCAGTATAACAGTTATCTTGCATGGCAAATGCCATACTAGTCCATATTTGAGTTTAGTAAAAATTATAAATAACTGTTCTCCATTTACATCATATATCAACCTGATTAAATGTTATATAACGATCCAAATTTCACAAGAAAACATTCTCTTTCTTAGCTTGCATCTTTTCGGACGCATCAATTTTCGTTTTATTTGTATGTCAAGGGGTTAAAACAGTAACCTCGATGCCAAAAGTAAATGAACTAATTAGTATAGAGTCTTAAACGCGTTATTTAAATCATACCTACGCGACATACCTTCCTTAATTTATGGTTACCAGATAATGTTATATCGGTTGATGTGCAATACGCACTCGTATCAGTACACCATCTGGCTGATTTAATCCTTAATGAAGAAGCGCATTTTTCCAGAACAATGACGAGTAAATCGACGGAATTTTAACGAATTAATTGCTTTATCACTAGAGCCAGAAAGAGTGCACGATTGATTTTTAGTAATAAAAAGTGTATAATTGATTTCATTAATAGTAAATGAACAGATATGTCCATACAAAAAGATACTGAAATGAAAATTGCAGAAAAATAACGGCGGTTGAAATAAACAAATAAAATTACACACACACACACAATTATCGCGTCATGTCGCCTGTATGACGGCATTCGAATTCCTTGAAACATATATAATATCGCGAATATGTCTGCTAGAGGTTAAAAGAGAGAATATTTTTTGCGCACAGTAGGTGTCAAGCATCGACAAAATCCGGCCTACACGGGGAAAGGGTTTGCCTCCTTTGTACGATTCTTCCACGCCTTTCTCAGAAGCGTGCGGCGATAAGGCTGTCTTACGAGCTTTTCCGGTGGCGCTGGAAGTGGCTCGCGCGATACCGTCGGGCCGATAAAAAGCGTTAAAAAAATCTCTCCGTTTTTTCCCTTATCCGTTCGGTTTCGTCTGGTAATCTGTTATCTCGCTTACCCTAAAGCAACCGTCGGATATAATCTCACCGCAGCCGAGTAGAGAGCCTCGTTAACCTTCCTCCGGGAGGAAGCGTAGCCTCCCGTAGGGAAACGTATCGTCCAGAGCGGATCTTCGAATTTGCATAACAATGTCACAGATAAACGCCCCAAAAATATTCGAGCGCTCGTGCTTTCCGCTCTTTTTAGAAGCTCCCAGTAAGGGTTTTCCTAAGACAGCGCTTAAAAGATTTGCGGAGGCCGATAAATCGATCGATGTTGACCGCATATCACGAGGATGATTTCGTCTTTTAACAGGCCGAGTGCCAAGCGATCGCGCTTCTTCTGTCCCGTCCTGAAAGCCGCAGCGCTCTAGGCTGCGAAGCCCATAATCACGGCAGGCTCGCATTATACACCAGATCACATATATAATTACTGAAAATATCGCTGCACATACCTTTTATACATGCAGGAAAATGTTTAAGTATTTCTATACGATTTAAACGTACTAGTGTCACTGAGAATTGTTACTCAGGAGAATGTTAGGATCAGATTAAACTGTAGAAAAAATCTGTTGCATGTCCCTCGGCAGTTTTGAACGCGGAATATGGCAAGCACTGTCGCGCCGCTTGGCAATTTTCGATCGGGAAAGAAGAAAGGCCCCTGGCACTCAAACGGTTAAAGAGCGCGATCCCCTTTCGATGTTGCTCCTCGGTGGTGGCCGATGAACGGACGAAATCGGACACAGCCCCAAGGGCCGTGCACTTCCGAGGGGTTAATTACGTTCTTGCGACTCTGCACGAACGAGTGAAACCGCATTTGCTTCCTCGATTGCACTTTAGCAGACCACAGTGCAATAAACGGTAGCGTTGCGGAAACCCAGGCCGGAGACCTTTAAAGCGCCTTACACTGTTTCCATCGTTGATGTGTATATACCTAAAAACTGCGGCCAATGGATGTTTGAGGGTAACACCACGTTTGATGTAACTACAAGGTCCGCTATGTTTCGATGTGGTATAAGCTAGCTCTGGTTCGATGTGTTGTGTCAAGCGGTACATTGAACAAAGATCGATGGACGCAAACGCGCATATGAAAAATAACAACGTATGAAGCATGTTACATCACTGTTATCGATCATAAATCACTGGTAGCATATCAGCACTGTAATCACGCATAATCGTTGCTCTAACGATAACGTATAATTTTCTTTTTTTTGTTTTACAACATCCGCTGTTCACTCTTTGACTGCTGTGGGCGTGCGTATGCATTCAGCAAAAACTATCGGTGTGGTCTATGGGCGCAAATGCGCGCTCAAGCAAGGCTTTTGCTTGTTTACTGCTGGCTCACGTGTATGATCGGCAATTATTTCTATCGCGTATGTCCAACACTCGCAGAAAGCACTTACCTCGTTGCTTAGCGACGAGAAAAAATGAAATCTTGTTTATTTCGTCAGTCATTCTCTGTATCTTAACACGTTTACGTTATGTTCATATATTCATAGTTTTCATAGCGCGTTATTTGATCTCGGTTGTACTATTATAAAATGGATTTTAAGTCAGAGGATTTACAGTATAGGTATATTCATGTTACATGAAAAATTATTTTAATAGTGATAGGCAGAATTTGAGTTACTTTTTGCGTGGGAGATTGAAGTCTTTATTCATTACAAGATCGTAGTTCCCATATGGGGCATTCAACTGAACGATTGTAGCTTATTGTCGTATGTATATCAAGCTTTACTTTGTACGCTGTATCTAAGCATTAACGATATCAAGAACTAAATATAACGTGCCTCTATCTCATCCATCATGATTTGAACTTTTTTACTTTGGACATAAATAAAGACAACAATAAAGTATAAAAAAACTGTAATACTGTAATTCATATGTTCTGTGCCGCACGGGGTGTAGGTATATGCCTCACGTCGAACTTTTTGTTCAAGGCACTTGGAATTTTCATACAACTCGTTTAATAGAGTAAATGTTCAACTATGTGTTTGTTAAAATAATTTGTTAAAAATGAGCAGTATGTACAAGTTATAAAACATGCATTTATTTCAAAACAATATGTACGATTTTCAGAATAATCAGTGTATCATATATTTTCAATGGTAATTTCCAGCATTCGTACCTCGAATTTAATTCTACGTAACAAAATAATACCGATCATTATCCTATAATAAAGCAACATACAATAATTTAGATGCAGCTTATTTGCGATTATATAAGAAAATACACTGGTATCTGTGAATGGAGATTTTTAGGGGCCAAAAATATTTCTTTTAGGAACCATGGTGTTCTAGTGCATAGAAACTCCAACTATTACACGAAAGATTTAGATTCAAATCCCGCTCATCATTTTTTGATGATTTCTTATGTAATATATATACTGTAATTTCATTAGTGCCGGAATCCATCTTAAGACAGAGTAAATCAAATACCAAATAACCTTAACACGTTCCGTGCCAGGTACACCGTAAACAGTACACGTAGAAATATTCATTAAATATGCTGAAAACATACATTTCATGATAAATTTAATGCTGTAAAATGTATTTTCGCTAAGAAAATGAGACATTATAAAAAATTCAGGATAGAACAAACTACATGAATTTGATTCATTGTATTATGTAATAATTAATAATTACATGTAACAGTTGAAACATGTTTTCCCACAGAAACATATGAAAAACAATAAATGTTATCTCCGTATATATATACCTACTCCCTCTGTTGTTAAATATTTAATTTCCCTCGTTTCTTACTTAACAAATCCAAATACAGCGGGCTCATTTTACAAATCCAAAAGTTTTGTACCAACTGACTTTTACAACCAAATCGATTATAGCGCTACATCTACAGAAAACGGTACACGATGTGATAAGTACTCTAAACAAGCTAATTACTTATTCCTCGATGAAATAATGAAATATCGTGCGATAATATATCAGACTTCATTCAAAATATCGAATGGTCTGAACGATACGTTGGGCAAAAACGGCTTGGCGCGGAACGCGTTAATAGTCGATCATGGACGTCGAGCGAATAAAAAGAAATCGTCGATAAGAATTTTTTCGGCAATGGCCACCCGTACTCCGACTTTCCTACCTGGTGGTGCATTTCGAGAGCATCCGCGAGTACCGCTGCGAGAAGGAAAGGAGGCCGTGGAGTAGGAGGTCGAAGGTAGTGGCGGAGCGAAGGAACGAAATCGCGGGGGTGGGGCGAACGATGCATGATGCGGGAGAGCCCCACCCCACCTCCCCACCTGCTTCCCCAATGAGAGGCTCCGCCTCCAGAAATCCGCGTGACGTCACACGGACACTTGTTACGCCTTGCCGCTCGAACGGCGGCACTGTTCTCTGCGCCGAGATTTTGCGGCAGATAGAAAAGTGCTCGTTGGAACCGAAACGCTCTTTACCGCATAACGTAATATAATGCGTAACGAACATTATTTGCCCCTTACTTTTACGAGCACGAAACAACGGAATTCGCACGATTTGAATTTCTCACATATACAAGTATATACATCTGCATACCTGCGTGGATACAAGCGTGATATAGTGGAGGAATCCTGCTGTTATTTATAATACGTTTTTCACAGTATCCGATATCTTTATAAGTGAGCAATAAAAGAATCTCTGACGAATCATAGCGAATGACAGATGTATCTGAATGTTGTGTCTGATATAGATTGGCTACATTATAGGCAATGTTCCATATTTCTTCAATTCCCCATGGAATAGAACCTTAACGCTCTATATCTCCGTTTTCGAGGCTCCCGACGACGGAGCAGGGTTGCTCGAAAGCTGCATGATTGCGATATCGCGAGCACTGAAAGATTGGCCCGCCGTGGGAAATAGCACGATAACACGGGGAATTTTGACGATACTACTTCCTCCTTATCGGCCTAAGAGTTGGCCTAAAGATTACGCGCCCCGCCGACTAATTACTACGAGCTAATTCGTGCTACTGCATACAGCGCGCGATATAATTAAATGTGGTATAATTGTGGGTGTAATTAAAAACTTCAGGGCGACGTAATATCTGTAACGCAGGGACTGGTTCTCGCAGTTCGAGCGTACGATTATGATAATCGATCGATTTGCCAGTCACCGTGGAAAAGTATAAGAGCACGTATGACGCACGGGGATTCCCACGAAATTACGACAACAATGATGCCGATCACGTCTCCTCACCTGCTTCCGTGCCGAAGAATTCGCGGACGAGACTGGCAGACGTCGTAATTAATTCCAGTTATAAACTGCGAGTAACGATCAAGGTCGCATTGTCTGATTCTACTAGTTGTATCCTCTATTACGCTACTTATATCATACGCAGACATAATGCTCCAACACAAACGTAAAATACAATGTCAATCTCCCGTTCTGTGGTAAAGTTGTCGACCTCGAGTGGTAAAAGTCAAATTCTGACTGGCCACAAGTAATATCTTTCAATTATTCCAAAACACATTTAATTAAGGAAATATATTAGTAAACATATTGAAGCAGATCATTCTAATAATTACGTTGCAGTATTTCAATTTTTATTTTTTTCACGCGTGGGTAAGTAAACGAATGTTCCGAAATTTGGATGTATTTTAATAACTGATTCCTTAATCTTACGTAGCATTGCATAGATTACACGGTAAACTAGGAGATAAATAAATATAAAAACAATTTATATTTTTGCTTTTTCTGTTGAAGAAAGGAGGATGTCAATAGAATAAGGGTTAATGAAAATTGTCCTTTTTTTACTTCAGAAGAATCTAAATAAAAAAAGGTTTTAGCTACATTGATTCAAAGCCTGTTAAATCGTATTTATCTGTATACGTTATCTGTATAAATGATTTGAGAATGTACACAAAATATAACATCGACAATTCGCAAGATAATGAAAAATGTGCAAATTTTAAATACATACATTTTTCTTCAAAAAACAGTGACGTATGGTTGAACGAATCCACAAAAAAGATAAAAAATTTGGAGTTATTTTCATGTTTTAAATCATTTTAACCTCATATTTCAGTAATTTAATTGTTTTTACGTTACTTCTTATAAATAAGAAATGTATTAATTCAAAAAGACAATCTTTTCGTTATAATTACTAGGGTTTGAGAGTTTATATCTCATTAAAAAATCATTTTGTCTATCTAAAATTTAAACATTTAGCACTGTGCTTCTATAATTAAACTTAATTATAAGCCAATAAGCAAAAATACGTTTTCCTTTACTTTACATCTTACACAACTAATACATCAAACTGCGTGGTTGAAAAAAAATATTAATATTGTAATTTCGTAGAAAACAAGTATGATAGGAGATTCAACACAGAGTACAGAGTCTCGGTAACAAATCTCAATTTCATAAACTCTTATATTCAAACTTTTTACGTATATGCCGTAAATTCAGTGGTTTAGAAAATGGGCGTTAAACGTTAGATGTCAAGCTAAATAATCTTACTATAGTTTATACTAGAACTAAGCCAGTGAAATATATCGAAGGTATCTGTTATGTGACAATAGTAGCGCAATACAGAAATGTGTAAACTTCCATTTAACTCTTGTAGACATAAGGGATAAGATCTGAACCTTTACATTTGTATTTTTTCATACGATGACCTCAACGACTTAAGACTTGTCTTATGAAATAAATCGCATAACCTAATAAGAAGGCGACTCTCACTATGCATACTACAAAATATAAACAATGTCCGGTTTAAATGTTCTTCGTACATAACACTATTTAGTTAGTAAACTACAATTGCAACATAATTTATGTTTAGAACTGCACTTTATAATAGGGAATCAAGCCTTTCAATATTAACACTATTCAATAAAGTTCTATATCCACGAGACTCAAACAATGTTCGTACCTAAATGTCTTTAACAGATGACATAGATAATTAAATACAAAAGCGATTAACTTTGTCAGTCACTACAACCAGTTAAATATACAAATAAGCCTTCACAATTTGTGACTTCCAATGAACGACGTTTTAATTTAATCAAGGCTACCGCTTGCCGCCAGAAGTTAAGTATCTAATAAACTGTTTCTAAGCAGGCCTAATATTAAATATTATTCTAAGCAGGTCTAGCAAAATGAAGTCCTAAGTCACATGGACTTTTTAATTGGTATAACAGATGATATCACGATTGGAAATATTATATTGAAATAACTCTTCGGTACGTGTGATTTTGAGTAGGCATATTTCTCGTCGAACATCGAATGCAATCGACGGCCGCTAAAAGATGCATCTTACAACCGCGCGTTGACTAAGATCGACGACTGCCAAGCGCTTGGATCACTACAACCTAATTTTCAATGCAGATCTGTATTTTTGCTACACAAATTTTGTTTTATCTATACCTGAAACGCTTATGTCCGTATTATAATAAAATGCAGATCAATAATATCATTTGCAACATGTTGCATGATATAAAAAGAAGTGTGTGACTACCACATAACTGTTCGACTACTTGGCGATCATATAGAACAAATGAAATACTAGAATTACACGAAAGAGATTTATTCTTGACACAAAAGATCTAACTAAAAATGAAAATCTTTCGAAGAAATCCAATATTAACATTCAAAAGCAATTTAATCAAACAAATCTTGCACACAAATATAAACAACGTGTTACTTGCATTGTTCATTAAATTGTCCCATCACCGGCTCTTGGTAAGTGATATGACGATGAAAAACTCAAACATTCACATAAAGCATTTGAATTTGAATCCTAACTAGATATACCTGTGTACTACCTAGTAAACAAGACAATTATCTTGCTTTACAACAAGATAATCTAAATCAATCTTAGCATTTGATACCAAAACTGAAACACACAAAAAGTAACGATACAATTTATGGTGGTTGCATTCATTGCAACTTGTATTTTCGAATTCGAATTACAGTTACATTAATACCAATGCATCTTTTACACGACATGCAAATGTATCACGGATCTAACGCGTCCTTATGTGATATTAGCGAATTAATTTTATATAACTTAGTAAAAAAAATATTTGACTGATTTTAGCTAGTTTTGTGCTGGAAACAACAAAGTATAAATTATGTAGGGCAAAGAAAAATAATAGAAATGAAACATGGAAACACTACGTGGTAGATATTTTATTGCTACAGCCCCGAGTAATTAAATATAAATGTTCATTTCTACGCATGAGGCGTTCCTATTTGAATGCTATGAAATTAATTTTAAAAAAGTGATATATCATGCTTTCTTGGAGCCTGTTTTGAAAGCTTGATTCCTTTCGCCTCCAATGCTAGCTGTAGTCACACACCATCGAGCATCCGCTGTATTCTAATAATCATTATAATTATGCATTAAAATTTCACATTCATATGCAACTATGATAGAGCATACCTCAATATCTCTAGGATTCCTAATTCCAGATTTTAGAATAAACAGCGTACACATAATCTTAACAAACTCTGCTGTATTATAAGTATCATGAGCGTTAATTCTCTATAACCTTCATTTCCCATAAATTTCAACACCTTAAACATACACTAACTAGCCTTTCTGTGTAATGTGATTAGCTTAAACGGGAAAGAAAGCAATTTCAAATTTATCCAAAGAATTGCTTGACGACTAAGAAGTAGGTATTTTGACAATACACATCAGAATCTAAACACATGACAGCTAATTTGCAACAAGGCATCTAAGCAGAAGTTACTTCAACCTTCTAATAACAGCTGTCTCGAAAAACGTGGAAATTGAATGCCGGATCTATTGAATCCGTGTAAAACAGTTTAGTAACAACAAGGTTGAGAAAAGAATTTGCATATCATCATTGTGGTGTTTTGGAATTAAACCTCCTTCTTCATATGCTTTGTATTCTGACATATCCACACATACTCTAAATATATTGCTTGCTGTCGCGGCCTTGAGAAGCAGTAAGAGCACGGCACCAACCAATATTTAAATAACGGATCAAGACGATTAGTAGTACTATTTCATGTCATACTCTAAATACCTCTGCATACACAGGCGCAGATACCAGGAATCGTGCCAAGTAATTATAAAGAATCGTCGTTCTCATGACCTCCGCAGATCAAGTCTTAAACAGACCTCAACATCCGAGCACTTGTCAACATTCAAATGAAACCCTGAGTAACTATTCTAACATACCTAAATACACTTTAAATACCTCAGTATAAACAGGCATAAACACGAGGAATTGTTCCAAGTAAATATACCGAATCCTCGTGACCTCGGCAGACCAAGTCTTAACAACTCCTCAACATCCGAGTACTCGTCAACATTCAAATAAGACGCTGAGTCCGATGTACCTAACTGCACTCCAGATATCTCCGTATAACGAACGCAAACGCGAGGAATCCTTCCAAGCAATCATACCGAATCGTCGTCGTCCTCGTGACCTCGGCAGAGCAAGTGTTAAACGCGCCTCAGCAGCCGATGCCGAAAATGAGGGAAACAAAGAAATCAGCGGGTCTAGGCTAGAGGTTGAAAAACACGGCGACAGAGCGGGGCGGTATCCACGAAGCGGCGGCCGGGCGTGGGGCGTCCATGGAGTCGGGGGTGGGGGCGGAGGCGGGGGACCAGAACTGCAAAGCTTAGGCCGTCCCGGGCCGCTTACGCGGAACACGCGGCTCGCCGAGTCCCACCGAACGGCATTACGTCGCGCACCGTCGACCGCGACTGACGTTCGCGCGAGTATTGGTTCCTTTCACGCCGTGGAGCGGCCACCACGAGATCTAGCCGGACGGAGAGTGCGGCAGAAAGTCGTGTGTGAAAGCCCGCAGCACCAGGGCGATACGTGACGCGGAAAAAGTGCTAATCCGTGACCCGATCGAAAGGACCGTGGGCAGAATGCGTTACAGAGCAACTACCTGTAGGAGTTTAAAACGCATACGCGCATAGAAAAGTGTGCCCATCGTTGCTTGGGGATTACGTTTATTCGAGGGGGAGAAGGGGAGAGGGACACTGGGTGATCGTCAAAAAATCTCATTTCCCTCCTTAGCACCCTGGTGCGGTAGTGGTATACCCGAAGAGCGGTGCACGACCTCGGCTCCTTTCGCCGCAGAGTATAACATGTACCTTGGGTGTCCGCGTATCCCTCTGGAAGATCGCGGGAGAATATAGAGGTATCGTTTAATGACACGCGCGGTGTACTCGTAGAGACATGAATGTACGCGAGTCCTTCGTCGGATGGTTCGGGTGTTTGCATCCCCGGTAGGGGGGGCGAAGCACATCGAAGTTGATTCGAGAGAGAATGACGATAATCGTCGACGACGAGGCGCTCGTAGGTTTGGCGGGAGAGCAACAGCGGGTGACTCTTTGGAGGAGCTGGTAGCAAGGACGGGGGAGACTGCGTGGTTCTCTCCGTCGGTAAAGTGAACCAAGTGCAAATCACGACGTCCTGCCCGGAGGATAGGTGCTTGGGCGACGAGGGGCGGCTACTCGCCGATGGGATGCATCTACCGGTGGGTTCTGTGGGCTGTGGGGAGAATTACGGCTCCGTTGGATCCCACGAAGGCGCCGGCCCGTGCGGTCCCTCGCTGGCGCCGCTTCAGGGAGTGAACACCAGGTACCACCAGGCCGACGACGCCGACACTGGGGGCGGAGGTGGCGAGATGAGCGAGGGTGCCGCCGTCGGCGAGCTCTGGTGGACCGAGAGGCTCGTTGGCGAGGCACAGGCCGAACACCCCGGCGAGCTCGTTCGAACAGGTCAGTTTACGCGGTTCGAACAGGTCACAATTCCCTCTCCCTTCGATTCCTTCCTCTTCTTCTCCTCAAAGTTATTAGCACGATCGCGTACGTGGAGGAAATCTAACACGAGAGGCCCCTCTTCTTTCCTTATCGATCGCTTTATCTCTTCTTCTCCGTACACGTTTTAATTCTCTTTCAGGATCGCCGTACTTCCTCTGCAGCCAACTGCCGACTCATTGGCGGTCGAACAAGACCCTTCCAGTGGCATTCAAAGTTGTTGCCCTCGGCGAGGTAGGCGATGGGACTCTGGTGACAGTGCGCGCTGGCAATGACGAGAACTGTTGCGCGGAACTACGAAATTCCACCGCCCTGATGAAGAACCAAGTTGCCAAGTTCAATGACCTCAGGTTTGTCGGCAGGAGCGGCAGGGGTAAGTTCTCGCAACCTCGGCATTCTTCGAAGCCCCAAAATTTCCTCTCAGGCGCGCAACCTGCACAAGTATTGTCCGGGAGGGTGACCGGGTATGATATGCCCTCTCCCACGAGGGTCCGCAATATCCCCGGATCTCGCGAGGCTGACCTCCGCGCTGTTGATCCGCGCCTAGGGAAAGAGTCGCGTAATTATTTAACGGAGGAAGAGGAGGATCCGCGAATTCGAGCTCCCTAAAAGCACGGTTATTGTCATCATCGTCATCGTCATCATCATCATCATCATCAGCTGCCCCCGACGCTTCCACCCGTTTCGCTTTTCGACCCTCCGCATACGCGAGTCCTCCTCACTCCCGCCGCCCCCAGAGTCATTACTCGATGTCCGCCACCAGCCCCGACCGCGCATCCGAAACAACTGGCCGTTAATCAGAAATCATCGTCCGTCGGCTAGGGAACGAGACCCGAAAATCAAGCGAGCTCGATGGTAGCTTTCGATTTTTGGCCTCGACCAACGACCGTACCTTATACGTTGACCAACAAGAGAAATGTTATTGACATGATGTCTGCGTATGGCGTGATTTGTACCGTATCGCCAGCGAAAATAATTCTTGGAGTATTCGGTATGATTTGATACCGAAATACCGAGAGATATTTGTCGGATGACGAAGTAATAAACGAACGATCGTGAAAAGGGTACGGTGATGAATTTCGAGATTCGTACGAATAATTCTTTGGACGTGTTTGTTATAGTTACATTTGGAAATATTTCAAAATCGATTAGAAGACGAAGTCTGAGGTCGCGCTAATCGCACAATTTGGTTGAGGGTCATGAGATACGTGGAAAAAATTGTCCGACTAGTTTAATAGGTACGTTAGACCAAGACGTTTGTTAGATGGAGCACTGATATGCTGTGCACGTGATATTACTTTTATTGAAGTTTATGAATTTTATCTGCATTGTTAAATGTACTTTGGGAATTTTGGTATTCAAGCTGCTTTAGTGTCAGTAATCTCAGAACAGTTGAGATGTCGTCATAGAAAATCAAAACAATTCCTGCGATTGTTTATCTGTAGATTCAGTTAAATATGATTATGTGCAATTGGAAGAATAACAGTTTCCGGATTGTTTTTATATTTTATCTTATATACCCACTTAGGAAAAATGCATGTAACACGAAAATTCTAAATTCGAATATTAAATACGATAGTTAAAGCGTATCGATATTTTTTAATTACGAATGTATTTTACAGGCTTAGAATTGTGGATTGTGTTACTAAAAATGATTAATAAGCCATTCGGATAATATTTGAAAAAAGCACAATAGATTTTTTACCTTCGTCTTATATTTAGGCCTTCTACGACATTGATATGTTTCATATAGAAGTATGTAATACAAGCAAAAAAAAAATAGTTTCAAATCAATTTTTTATTTCAATTTACAAATTGAGAAACGTAGCAGTAAGTGAGCTTTAACGGCTAGCTGCCAGGTCCTATGGTTCAATCCTTATTCGATGAAGATTTTAATTCTAGAGTACCAGAAGATTGTACTTTTGACTTTATAAAATAAAGTACATTAGTGAAAGATAATATACGTAAAATTAAAATAGCATATTTGAAAAAGGACAGCACTTTTTTTAACTTTATACTTTTTTTAACTTTATACTTTTTTTTATTCACATATTGAGCAATTAACAACAACAAAAAACACTTCAGAATGTTAGACCTCGACTAAACCATGGATGGTCATTTCGGGGTTATAACATCGTAAAAATTAACAATTACAAATTGCGTTCTTTAAAGAATATACCTACACATATAATAAAAATGTTCGATTCAGAAAAAAATGAAAAGTTAACCATTTAAACCTTGATTTTCACTATGAGAGAAATCCCAAAGTTGGCGCGTTCATAATCGTACAATTCTTATACGAGTAATATACTGTGCTCGGAGGAATCATCGATTACAGAAATGCCTCTCGATCAACGATGATCGCTCGCATGTGAACAGGTAGATTTATCGTATCCTACAAATGCATTTTGCACTCCCTCCGACCGGAGGATGCATTTATGAATTAACGAGGTGAACTGCTCGCACGAGTCGGCCGTCGATGGCATCATCTATGTTTCATTTGATTTCATCATGAAGCGCGGGGCTCACGATTTTCATCCTCCTGACAGCGGCACGTCCGCCCTCCTCCCCCCTCCCGGAATCAATTAGCGAAAGGGATACATCCCTCACCAAAATCCTTCGTTCCCTTTGTCCATTTTTCGGGCGGATTTTTTTTTCAATCCCTCCTCGATAATCCGTAATACTCAATTTCGACGATTGACCAAACCGCCCCCGTGTGTTCGTACCGGCCGCGACCGAAACGGACCCTCCTATGAACCAGGTTTTGTTTCCGCGACTTATTAATTTGATTGAATAGCACTGCACGCCTGGTATTGCCAATAACCAAAGAATTCTAGCGGTCCTTAAATCCCAATGTACGCGACGAGCATACTTTTTTTTCTGTACCACGAACGCGTGTCTGTGCGAAGTGATCCTTTCTGCGTACAACCTGGAAAAAGATATTCGCGATCAGTATCGAGTCTCAGAAATGTTCATACGTGTACCAAAGAAGCAGCGTTATTCAATGTTTTCCATCAACGATTTATTCAAAGACCACTTTAGAAAAATCTATTCGATCCGCAGCAACGCTTGCAACATGAACAAAAATCGAACATTTTATTATACACTGATAGTTACTTTCAATATTAGTCCACGGTAATAAATAGATTCAGAATTTACTAAAAAAAAGTCTCGAGTTCACGTAGATGACGCAAAGCGCAAAATCGATCAAAGGCGAGTTTCTCTGAAAAATTCATACGCCAAACGACGTCCCGTCGTACAATTCCATTCACATTTTCTAAGCTCAAAAATCAAATGCCTCGAGACACGTGGCGAAGAAAGAAACCAAAAGAGTAATACGCCATCGACACGATAAAACGATACTTTGTCCTCCAACGAATAACAAAGACCCATCGAACGTCGATGCTCGTATTACGACGGAACGAGGCAGGAAATCCCCGTGAATTAAAGTCCCCGGTGCCGGCGACGACCCTCCCAATTATCACCTACCACGGGCACGTACGACCGTCGGCCGACCCTCGTAAACGGAAAGAAGCGGAAGAGAGTAGCGCGGGGGCTGAAACGATCGCGGCACCGTCCGGGCTCTCCGGTCCGGCCCGTGCCTATAATTAGTAATATACCGCAGTCCATATCGACACGGCCGAAATTACCACCGATAGTAATTATTTGACAATTGCAGAGACGTCCTGTTGCGAGACTCGGGACCTACGTCGCTACGCCATCCTCCCCTCCCCTCCCTCCTACCCCCTCCCGGTTCAGCCCTACGCGACCCCCCCTAACCCTCCGTACTGCCGCGAGTATTAACGGACGGTTTCGAGTGGTTTTGGGTGCTTGTGTGGGCGGTTTGGGATGGCGCTCATCTCATCCTCGGTGTTGGCAACGCACCGACACACAGAGATGGACCTGCCGAGTCCGGGGGCCGGGCCAGTGATGCTGCCACGTTATATAGGTGGCACATACGCGTGGCCCGGTTTTGTCTGTCCGTCCGTCCGTCGGCCCGCTCGTCCATCCGTCCGTTCGTCGTCCGCGAATGCACAGGTCGGGTCCTGTCTCTGCAGATGACCGTTCCCATCATCGAGTATTAACCGCAGGTTCGGGCACCGGAGGGAGGAGTCGGCCGTGCGGCATTATTAGCCCCAAATGCGATGGACTCGCGCAGGGGAGGGGGGAGGGGGTATAAGGGGGGTCGGGTGTCGGCCGCGACCATTCCTACGATCGGCCTGTTCCATAACTCGGCCGTGTTTACGAATTTTTCCCGATTTTTCGCTCCTCCCTTCGGACCGGCGAGGATTCTGGTATGTTGTTATTATCGAAGGGTAGAGCGAGCGTTTCTACCTTTCCTTCCATACTGATATTAACCAAAAACGTCGCTCGGTTAAAATATCGCAGAGCACTAACGCCGATTATTGGCCTTTGCGCGTAGGAGCACACGCTTCCTATACGCGGATGTAACATGCGCGTGGTGATAGTTTTATTTGATTCATTTTCGATACTGACTGCTAAGGTCCTTTGGTCTAGGAACTACTGTTCAAGGGTGAGTTCCGAATCACGAGAACTGTGGTGTATATATATATATATAGTAACAGTTTCGTCCACGGTAAACGCTTTCGATCGTTTGCTCCATGGAATGTGTGTATACGTGCAATCGGTATTCAATGTAACGCGATGGTTAAGATTCGTTTAGATAAGATCGTAGAATAACCGAGGATGAATTACGAGTTCAATGATATTGTAGAGATTTTTGTCAGAGATGAAGATAAACGATTTGCATAAATATCATGGATAAGTATCGTGGATAAACGATTTCCTTGGGTGACGGCAGGTCCTCGAAGTCGTCGTCTTTCATGATTCTGGAAGAAAGCCGCTCGCGTAGCTACGGGACAATGATGATAGCAGGGGCACAATGATCGGAGCGTGCAATGGGGGTGGGCGAGTGCACGCAGGGGAAAGGGTACGATATAACTACAATATAACGCCGTGCCGGTCTGCAGTCAGTTGCAGCTCCCCGGGGCGGCGGGGCTGGGGGTGTTTGATGCCGGTTATCATGTTGACAGACACAGCGAGGTGGAGCAGAGTGCACCAAGGGGAGACAATTACAAATCGTTGACGTTTGCGCCAACACAAACGACTATATATCCGCGATGCGTTAGACGACCCTCTCTCTCTCTCTCTCTCTCTTTGACGCGAGTCTACAGTCGTCTTCGGGATTTTTTTTCATCTCATAACGATACGTATGCTGTTTTCTTTTTTTTTTTTCTTCCTTCCAATCATTCGTGCGGATCGCAATCTCATGGATTTTTAAGGATACGTCTCGTTAGCTACAAAACACTCGCGTGCTTTATGCCAGTATTTTACGAACGTGTATCTCGGAAAAGATTGGTGCGGTTTTATATCGATCTGAACTTTGTCAAAGATTTTGACGTTATGGAAGAATTCAGGTTCTTAATGTGGGAAATAACGGATCCGGGCTATCGCATTTGTCGATGATGATCTACATATTTGCTCGGAGATGTGTATCCTTGTATTAAGGTATCGGGTAAAAGGATGTCTCATGTAAAGTTAGCTGAACGTTGAGGTCAGGCCAGGTAAATATAATATATGCATTTGCACTTTGTTATGATCGTATGCTGGCAGTTCGTGGAATTGATGTTAGCTATGAATATAATAAACTATCCGAACAATGCGAAATACAAAAAAAAGAGGAAATCGTGTTTCGCTATGTACTACATCATTCTGTTGTACTCGTAAATTCGTGGAAAAAAGTACTTCAAAACCTACGAAATATTTTCTTAAAAATATATATTAATACATTAGAATCTATAAACCAGAATTAAAAATCGTGCACACATTTAAGTACGATTTTTAAATTGTTACTGATCATGTTATATCTGACAGTACTGTGGTAAGCCCAAGCTCCTTTACATCGAATTTGAACTTGACTTTAAATAAATGTTCGAGTAATTTGAAATTTACTCTTTTAAATGAAATATACTTGCACGTGTAACCAATAGATGTATAATGATAATTAATAACTTAGGACCATTACAAAAATTGCTTGTAAGCCTTTAAACGGGTCAAGAAATAAATTGTAGAATCCGAAAGCTGCAGAGAGAATGTTAAGATTGTGTTATGGTTCTTGTCTTTCTTATAAAATCTTTTTGGTAATCCCACGTATGTCCCATGTTTCGAACAGAACGCAAATATATAACTCTGCGCTTAAACTATTACAGAAAACGCACATAACCCCGATCGATAAGAGGATAGATGAATGTCATCAAATTTAACAGCTTTTACAATGTTCACATTTTTTATTAAGTCATTTTTTATTTACTTCCTTATGATCCATAGCTACTTTGAAGTAATATTCTATTTCTGTGATTTATCTCAAATCAACTATCCTTTCTTCCCAGATAAAAGGATAGTTGTATATCCAAGAACAACTCCATGATTTTCTCAAGGTTTCTTTTTATTTAAGCGGCCTCTTCTCTTTTCCACCGCAACGCTTGTATGAGAAATTATGTCAGCGTAATATTGGATGAAAAATCTGGGTTACGGAGATTTAACACATTTTATAGGAGCGCCATTTGAATCTTTATCTTCTCGCACCGCGTGAATTACAGAAAAGTAATTTTCCTGATTTTATTTAAGACGATCGAATTTCCAAACTGCACGCACGAAAGATCTGAAATTGTTCAGCGGCGATTCATACCGCATGGGACATATTGTACGCAACAAGCGACGGGTAGAACCTAAGACCAAGATAAAAATAGTACCTCATCTAGTGCGTTAATAATAAATAGCTATCATAATTCATTCTTCCATATAGAATAATATAAGTCATTTACTAAATAAATGACCAACAATGAGCGTATCACCAATCTCACAGCCGTGTCCTAAATTGTATAAGTGCCTCGTCGAAGGAATTTCAACGCACATTGAAAAAAGATCAATACATCATCTTAGAATACTCGTTTGGTATACCATACATCACCATACGCAAGAGTTTCTACGCGGAATTAAAACGACGAATTACGCGTATAAATGTCATTCAAAGTGCTTTTTCCCTGCTGTACGTTGTGCGTTTATTTCATATCCGGTACCGACCGCTAAGACCATTTACTCTCGTACCTATTGTTTCAACGTAAATTCCGAAACCACCGACAATACAGTGACCTGAAAAATTACCCAGAGGTGATGATGTTCGAGATATAAACCTGAATATTCTATGTAGAACGTTCGGTCTTATTGACTATACCACTGCAGTTCGTTTGATTTCCAGGAGCTTCCGCTAAGCTTTTTTAGCCAAGGTCCTATCGTCTCAAGATGGATTCCAAATCTCTGGAACAGCATTAACACGTTCCGCGTATACGCTCCACGCTGAATTTTTCATTCAAGCTATTTACTAATTTTCCGTGCAAAACAAAAAATTAAAAACGAATTGTTTCTTACCAATTATAAGAATCGTAAGACATACATCACAAGCAAATCGTAACGGTGTGGCGAAATACACCCCGTACGGGTAAACAAAAATCAAAAATAAGTCCGAAAGCAACGAAAAACCAGCGCGAAACGTGTTAATGTTCATAGACCGCTCGAATATGGCTGAGCGGTTTCATTACATATCATTTCATTATAGGTTTCGTTATAGTTATCGTTTCATTATAGTCCAGAATAGGGGTTTGATACGTTATAGACGGAGAATAAAGAACGATTATAGTTTATATTATATATATTATAGATTATGGTTTACTCAGTGGGACCATAGAGACAAGTTTGATTTTATATTTCAAGAGAGAAAAGCAAAAGGGGCGAAGGATACTCTAGAGTAATTCAAGGACATTTATTCGTTCATTTCTGCCTGGGATTTTTTGCGATTTACAATACTAACCCCATTAAACATGTCACATGAAAAATACGGTATCCGCATCGGCCAGCATTCGGCACCCAAACTATTCGTGTTGGACGCTACTCGAATTCGGAGCTTCCACGTGGAAGTCCGAGCTTCTCTATCCTCTGCACCGTGCTAGCTCCGTGGTAGGTTTATCTATCAAGTAGTAACAGGCTTCGCCGCCCGAGTATCGCGACTGGCTTCCTCCTCCCGGTAGATGAGCTGGAAGCGGCGAATTACCAAATGCATATTAGCACGCGATGGGCCGTTTAAGAGTGCGTAGTCAATCTCTCCGACGGACGTTTATGGAGAGGGAATTAATATACCGGACCTTCAACCTCGAGACCTTCGCCGGTGATATATGTACACGAGCGCTCCACCCTCCGGTCGCCCGTTTCCCTCCTCCAACTCTGCCGCCCGGCCAAGAAATCCGCGGCCTCTTAAGCGTTCGAGCGCCGCGGCTGCTCGCAGAAATATCTTCGAAAAGGATACGTTCATTAGTTGTGGTCTTCGCAGAGCAGCCCATTCGCACACATATCGTTCAATTCTCCGTCTGGCCTTATCGGAGTAGAGCGCAGTCGATCGAATCGACATTATCCTGTGGGAACGATCATTTTTGGTTACTAATGTGTGACTCGATAATTAAAGGCCATGGCTGATGAATGTATCGTGAGAGATTCCCGAACAGGAAGAGGTTAGGGGTTGGTGAGTGACGGATATCTTCGAAAAAGGCCTGAGCAGTCAGATCGAGGTTTTTTCCTTTATTCCTGGAGACATCGTATGCCAAAGCCAAATGCAAACCTAAAAGATGCATTTATTAATTCGTTTCCTACAGTAAGCTGATTGGAGCAAAAATATTTTTCATCGAGTTCGTATGTTTTGTAGCGATCGGTATAACATTTAGGTACAACGATCTAAACTAAAAGTTCTATTGTTTAGGTTGAAATAAATAATAAAACGAGCGTCCCAAAAAAGGGACAGTGGTAAATAATGGGTTAAGTTGACTTTGTCACTCGCTACTCGACGATAACTTAGCAAGGATGTAATACGTTTAACGCTTGTAGCTCTTCGTGAAGAGGATGGGAGGTACGTTAGTGGAGCCACCGTGGCGATAGAGTGTAACACTTTTTGCATAAGCCACAAAACTAACGCAGCCCCGTTGCGAGTCACTCGATCGCATTAACACTTTGACAGCAGCTGTCAGGTATACGTGATTTCGAGTTTCTAGTAATTATTAGCCGATGTCGACTAAGCGCGATCTTGCTTGGTTATCGGTTGTCGATCAGCGCCAAGATTATATGACTTTGTCTTGTCCTTTAACACGTTTTATTCAAAGTTTTTTTTGCTCAGGAGTACCACTACTCGAAAAAACCTTTCATGATTTTCAAAAACGGTTTAAATTTAAAGTAAGCAAATGCTGTAACACTATCAGAACTTCATAGATTTGCCGCAGACAATAAAATCACAAAGGGCAAGTACAATAGTCATCTCTCCTTGATCCGGTTACTTAGTCAATCCAGCTATGAGACGAGAGGCCCAATTTCAGTGTTACTAAAGAATTATACAAATAACCATGCGAAAAAGAAAAAAGAGTCCTAGTAGCGGAACAACATTCTTCAGGATTCTCAAAAACGAATGAGCTTTAAAATAAGCAAATGTTATGACACTTCACAACTTTATAGATTTGCCTCGTACAATCAAATCATAAAAAGCCGATGCAATAATCATCCATCGTTAATTCAGTTACTTAGTTAATTCAGCTTTCAGACGAAAGGATTAATTACAGTGTTACTAAAGACTTAAAGAAATGACCATACGAAAAGAGCTCACGGCTATTATTTCCAAAGGCGAGAGTCGTGCGCGGTAAATAGGAAACTGTACGCGAAATATGTAGGACCGTCAAAAGGTTAAGATCCATCTAACGCATAATTGTCGCGCAAATTCACGGGACGGTCGGAATCTGGACGGATCGACCGCAATCCACGGCGGATCTATCTCGTTTCCCGACGCAAAAGGAGATTTTCGACCTCGCCAACGAGTGCTAAGACTTTCGTGGCTACGGCGAAGTAGCGGACAGAAGCTCAGAATTCCACGCGGAAGACCTGGAGTTCGAATTCCTCGACCATCACCTCTAGATTTTTTCCGCGTTATATGTGTATTGTTGACACGCTGCTTTGGAATTTACGTTAATCCCCTATAACTCACTGTGCTTTCCCGAGTGATATCGCCTTCACGCATTTTGCACTAAATCAATCGCTCTATAATGGTAAGGTAAATCATTGTTAATTTCGTCTACCTTTTGCCACTTTTATGATGTAAAATTGCATTAAATTGATATACGAGATTACGCGTTAATCCCGTGTAACTCGTTGTGCTTTCCCAACTGATATCGCATTTGCGCATTTACACTAAATTAATCACTCTATAATCGTAAAGTAAATTGTCGTTAATTACGTCTGCCTTTTCTTACTATTATGATGTAAAATTACACTAAATTTATATATAAGATTACGTCTGTCTCTATTAGGATTACACAAAATGAGAGCACGCTATGGGCTATAACAGTTTGATAATATTTGATTTATAAGGGATTAATCTGTTGTTTGAGTACAGAATGCTTTGAAGTTAACGTTCGCTTTATTTTATTGTAGATACCGAAATACCAGCTGACTGTACACCGTACAGCTGATGTATTTTACCTTTAACACTTTTGCTAGCAGGCATCACGTATGCATGCGTGACACATCATCTTTCATGAGAGACGAACGTCATATAAGCGGAACAGCGATCAGTTTTCCTTCTATGCTCCTATGAACAAATATAATCCGATTTGCTTTATTACATTATTTAAAAAAGACAGTATAATACGTAACCAACGCGCATGGTTTCAAAGTTAAATCACAGTATTTAAAGTTACTGTCATAAGACTATTGTTCCAATGTACAGCATCATAGGGAATGAGCTACATTGTGTTTTGAAAAATGAATTTATACTACAACGTGCAGCATGTTTATTTTTCTAAGTTGAAATTATTTATGAATCCTTGAAAATGACGCGGTACATACATATTTGTGATACATAGGCTAACATTAAAATCTTTGAAATATCCATTAAAGTCAGGTGTATTTGATACATCATTTGAAATATGTGATTTGAACTTCTTTAATACATTCTCTATACACATAATCATGAGTGTATACTTTATCGAACAAGGCTACCAAAGATGTAGTTAATAGCATTTGTGGCAGGTTGTTTTTCTAAATAAACGGCTGTCAGAAGTGGATTTATATAAACTCAAAAACCGCGTATGACTGGTCGAAATATAATACAAATATTTTTCAAATGTGCAAAACTTCGAAGAGTTTTACGTGTAAAACGTGTAAAAATCGAAGAGAATCAAAGTGATTTATTTGCAATTATTTAAGATGCGATATATAGAATCGGGTCTAGAATCGTTACTGATGTAATGATAATAGAAAGCAATTACATTAAAAAATATCATTGCTCAACAAACTTATGTGTGGAAAAACTGTGTAAAATACAGAAAGACGTTTACAGAACTCCAGCAATTAAATTATAGGCGGTAGATTTAACGAAAAGTCGTGAATACATATAAAATTAACCGTAATAAAACGATTAAGATGTTTTATGGTACACGTATGACATATCTGGCCACTTACAATCAACGAGTAGGCAATCAGGTTTTTTGCTTTTCATGCGTGCGAAATATTAAATCATTTCGACTCTATGTAAAAAAGGCGGGCGTTAAGCTATGAACCTATACATATACATGAAATAATATTTTATCAATTATAAACATTTATATGAAATTAGTACTAATATATATTAATATTGGGGTATATTCGAAATTCAAATGCATGTACATTGTAATTTTTTTATCTAGCCATTATCCTCATGTTATTCTAGGAATCTCATAAGAATTTTTTGCCATCATTCGTTACTAATTCCAGTTTCGTAAAAAATCTATTTCTTTCATCGAGGTCTATTATGTTTTCTTATTCACGAATGACTACAACTTCTACGATGCTGGTTTACTTTATCGAGTAGAAAAATCATTGTTTCCAGAAATGATAAAAACTAATAACATCGTTTAATTAAATACTGGAATTTTTTTTTTCAAGAATAATAAACGATACTGTCTCCCCAAAAATGTATTACGTCATTGTAATTTCAGCTTACTTTTACTAATTTTAATAATATTACGAGAAAATAACATAATGCGCGCTCCTAGGCATTGAGTATAAAACGATTCCTTTCAGCGCGCCCTCAGCTTGTGCTAAATGCACAGTCCCTACCGTGCGCGCTTCTCTAAAGAATCCGACGCTGAAATAGTCCGTAACCATCATCCTTTGCAATGTTGCTAAAACTATTGAAAGACGATAGCTGTAAAACAAAATGCGAAACATACGTTCGTATATCGGGCATAAACTGTGGACGATAAACAGTTTCGTCGGAGCGTCGTTCCGTAGCACACGGCAAAAGATTTTTTTGGCATTATATACATATATATGGGTTTACAGCGCAGAAAGGCTAACTACCGCCCCCCCTCCCCTCTCCGGGTAATCGAGGATTCCACTTTTTGCCGCAGGAAAGAGCTTCAGCATCACCATAACCGTGTCGACGACGCCCCCTCAGGTCGCGACCTACACGAGGGCGATCAAAGTAACCGTCGATGGGCCACGGGAGCCACGCTCGAAAACAAGTGAGTAGATCCACCAGCGCTCCCCATATTTTACCCCGTCGATCGCGAGATCTACCAGGCCAGCCGGCTGCTACCGCCGTGGATCCCCTGAAAATGTACCGATAATTCAACGAAAGTCCCTCTACGCGGTAATGGGGAGTCATTACCGAGCAGATGGTGCGGGATGATGCAGTGGTCGAAGTGCGTACCGCGCTTATACGTGTTTTAAGCTACCTATACCCGCGACCGCCGCACACCGTCGGGACAATGCTTTTACCCAGGACATTCATACCAGCACGCGAAAAGTAATCCACTTATGATTATACGGCCCCAAAACCATCCGAAAATATTATATTAATTATCGATGCACGCCGATATTTAATAAACATCCCGCGCGGATATTTGCCGCCAGATGAAATACGAGTATTACCACGACGGGATATTTAAGCCACGGCGGGAATAAACGTACGGGGGCGCACTTCTCCCGCCCCTTTGGATTTAATATTATTCGGCGAGGGATTGCGTCGGGAGACATCGCTGCAAAGATTATACCGTATTCCACAAAATCGAAACGGTCCTCCGGTGTCACCTATTTCTGGATTCGCCCCGTAGGAAAAAAAAATGGTCGTTATTTCGATATCAGATTAATAGCCGCTGCGGAGTTGACCGCGAATACAGCAGGTTTTTGCGGACGTTTCGCATTTGTTGTATAAAGTATTGATGGGCGTAGGGCGACGCGTAGCCGCTGGCCTCGCAGTTTTTTCAAAATGGTCTACCGTGATTGATTTTACTAACGTTTTTACCGTTTCGCTTGCCCGCCTCGCGCGGCCAATACCGAGCGCGAAATCTATAATCCCCGTCAATTTTTGCCGTCGTTAAAAAGCGCACGCACTTAACGGCCGCATTAAAATTTCAGTCTTTGCGCACGGTGGAAAAATAGCGTCTCGTGAAAAATGGCCAGCCCATAAACAATGTTGGCGGATTCTCGAATATCGTGATTTCCTCGTATCCTCTACGATGGGATGCATAGGGGGAAACATAGAACGGAAATAAGTCCAGGAAACGCATGATTTTCAGTTTGTTTTTTTTATTTGTGTGATTTTTGACGTTCACTGCTAAAACAGTGAAATTTAGGAGTTACTGCTTTGAGATAGATCTCAAAATAACGAATTTATGATACGCGCGTTACATAGAAAGGGTAATAGGTGGGGAAAATTTGTATTCACTGCATCGCTATACTTTTCGAAGTCTATTTCCATTCTTCATTCTAGGTTCGGTTTCAATAACTACGATCATTTAGCTTAGCTTTAAAATGACAGATCTACAGTATAAAAATGACACGTAAAGTTAACCGTCAGGAGTACTTCTATCCCTTGTATCACAGTACCTTCTAAAAGGCTATTATCGTACTTTGTTGAATTTTAAATTCCGTACCCCATTTCATATTTTGTGATCGACTGTTTTAAGATGGATTAGCAAACACAAAGTTTATAACGTATAAGTCATTTGGAAAATTATTTTTCGCGATAGGTGATTTCGAATTTTAATCACGATTTTAAGGTACAAAAGTCTGAATCCGCATTCTCCATGCCACAGTGTCTCTTCCTTTTGTCATTTCTACCCGATACAATTTAGAAAGAGCGAGGATCCGTCGGCTCGTGGCGCGCGTTAGTCTTCGCCGCGAAGGGCGATGAAGTATGTCGAGGGTCGTCGTATTATACAAAGCCACTTTGTAAGAGCTACGGTGCTATAATGGATAGAGGCTTAGAGTTCTGCATGAAGGATTCAGGGTCGAATTCCACCCATCACTTTTAGGCAATTGCTCATGTATCGTGTAGACTGTATTTTAACACAATAAATTACCAGCTAATCGACATAATGCGCTGAATCATATTGATGTAGAAAATAATGTAAGCAGAGGAAAAAAGTCAGATTTCTCCGATTGAAAAAATGCTGTATTTGACACTCGAACTACTTTTTACAATGGTTAATTCTAAAATAAACGATTCAATCAGGAGATCTTGAAAATTAAATAAGCAAACAAAATGAGTATATTTTCACCGTTTCCAAGAATTTTCTATATAACATGCACACTATGCATAGACTCGATACTTCGAAATCCGCTTCAAGACAATTAATTCTAGGCTAAATCATCTAAACAACCTACACGTATAATCTAATAAACAAACAAGCGACTTTTTTCAATATATCTTTAAAGAAGGAAATAGAGTAGTCGTCCGGCAAACAAAAGGTCCCAGATTCGAGTCCCGGTTCAGTTACCCCAGTGTTCAAGTATTTTCACGCCTTCTTTCCAATTATCGTTTAATTCACCACTTTACATTTCTTGTCTGCAATTTCATTTAATCCTTAAATTTAATAAAACTTAATTATTTCCGCACTAGTGACCAAAGTAATTAATTTTCTTACATACAACGTTGTTTTGTCGACAGAAAGATTCTAACTCCAACAAATTGGATTGAGAATGTAGAATTAATAAGTGTGAGAATTAAAAGACTCGCTAAGGCTACTAAAATTCATAATTGCCTTGTAACTGAAAAAATCCTTTCCGAAAATCCTACTATTAGCAAGAGAAATTGAAGGTACAGATCTGGACAGGGGCACAAAAGCAAAAGTAGAACCTGGAACTTCTATTCCAATGTACACATCGAGACTCCTAACCTCCTTGCTGGTGACAGGCTTAAGACAATCTTGAATTTTAATGGTCTTATCGAACATGCTAATTCTCACACTTAATAATTTTATATTCTCCATCTGGTTTGTTGAGACTGACATTTTCCTGTCGACGAAAAGATACTGTATACGAAAAAGTCAATGATTTTGGCCACTAGTGCGTGGCTCGATATTAATTAAGTTTTATTGAATTTAAGAATTAAATGAAATTGCAAACAAGAAATGTAAAGTGGCGAATTAAGCCACGAGTGGAAAGAAGGCGTGGAAAGAATTGGACACTGGACTAATTGAACCGAGACACGATTCAGTGTTCAATATTTTCGACGCCTTTATCTCCATTCATGACTCAATTCACCACTTTACATTTCTTGTTTCTGACTTTATTTAACTCTTAACTCTGATAAACCTTAATTATTCTAAAGCCGCGCGCTAGTGGGCAAAATCATGAACTTTCTCACGCAACTTTGTTCCCTCGACAGAAAAATTCCAACTCCAACAAACTAGACGAAGAATGTACAATTATTAAGCATGAAAATTAAAATGCTCGCTAAAGGGGCCAAAATTCACGATTGTCTCGTATTTAAAAAGATCCTCCTCGAAAACCCTACAATTACCAAGCGAATTCGAAGGTACGGATCTGGAACGGGATACGGAAACGAAAGTGGAACCCGTCACTTCTATTCCAAATTAGAATCGACCGCACTTTTAACGGCGGGCCAGATCCCCTACCTCGCAATGGGAGCGGGATACGCCAGGCCCCTTCGAAAAGTCCGAAAAAAGACGGCACGAAAGTGTCGCGTGGAGGCAGCCTGCCTGGTAGGACACGAATGACGACATATTGCATACACGGCCTCGGCACCGGTGGCGTGCCTCGGCTGGCACGCACCAGGAACAATCTATGCAACAACCGGTGTACGAGCGCCGTCGGACAAAACAACCGGCGCTTTCATTGTCCTCGTAACAATGTGAAGCGCCGCAGACACCTGCCGCCTATCATTATTGCGTGTATAATCGCGAGCTTTTTGTTATCGAAAATCAACCGTCCCGCCCGGTAATCGTGCAATTTCTGTAACACAGTTGCCCTTCGGCGCATGTAAATACGGTAAAAGCGGTCTGCACGATACATACACATATATTGTAACAGCGCGTAAGAGAGTTTATCGAGTTACCGTGTTTCTGCATCATCGATTCGGGCCACGGGACGAAAAGTCCCCCCGGTGCTTGATTTGGGACATTGAGCGTCTAGGATCGGTGATGATTTCGAAGCAACCGCCAGATTATATCGCCCCGAAGTCTGTTATCGTGTCTTTGGATTTGGAGATTGTTGTGTAGGAAAGGGCTACTGCTCGGATGCATAGCGTACATACGACTTTATTCTTTTCGTTTAACACTGTACCTACTAGCCATTTTTCATATATATATTTAGGTGAACTAAATATATCCTTAAAGAAATAAAGCATGAAGGAAAAATGTCAATAGCTTAATTTATCGATCCGCAAGATTCTGCAAGAAAATCATGAAAAATCTCAGAAGTTCTTTCAGAGTTCTATAAATTTTCAAGGAAAGCATCGATCCGTCATTTTACCACTCGTGGTAGGAATAGTCTTAAGGGTATGCGATTATATCCGAAAGAAATATTCTAAGATGAATATATGTTTTAGGAATTGTGCAACATTACCGGGCAATTATATAAAAAACTTAGGGAGTGGTTGGTCTATACGAGCATTTGATATCACCCAGATGTTGTTGGATGTAACTTGAGGAAATTAATTCCTTAGTATTGTGTACGACGTTTCGGCTCAAATGTGAGCCCTCCTCAGGTTTATTACTGAAAACTTGACCATTGCGATAAAGACTCTGCTGTTGATGGGCAGAAATTATTTCTGATCCATGTGAAGAACGAAGGTGGACGACTGTTATGTGCGGACCACTTGCGAAGACCATGTGTGGTGTGAAACTATTGCGATAAAGACTCTGCTGTTGATGGGCAGAAATTATTTCTGATCCATGTGAAGAACGAAGGTGGACGACTGTTATGTGCGGACCACTTGCGAAGACCATGTGTGGTGTGAAACTTTGCATCAGTTTCCAACAACATCTGGGTGATATCAAATGCTCGTATAGACCAACCACTCCCTAAGTTTTTCATACAATCGAGCAAGAAGCAAGGAGCCAACATGCAACGGGCAATTATATTATCATTTATAAAAGAAATATCATTTATGGAGTGTTAAACGAACCGATCGACCGAAGATCTTGTACCAACTCGACGTAAGGTCTCTTCGCTGGATTTTACGTACATACTATAATTTTAAACGTCAGAGAAGAAATTACACGATACATCGAAGCAGGGCCGCTGGCCTTTCGTCGGATGAGTCGCGGTAATTGTACAGTATTTGAGTAATTCGTCAGTTGCCAATAACCGAGAACGCGTGTCAGGATGAACGGCGCGTACAAAGCAGAACGGATCAGGTCGGGGCGGATGAATCGAGAAAGAGACGCGCCGGTGAAACAAAGTGGGTACCAGCCGTCACCGTGGCCCCAAAATCATCGAAATGCACCGGGCGAAACAATATCGATGGCCGGACGCTGTCAGTCAAAGGTCGAAATTGAATTTGCTTCTCCGGTAATTGTTTCGCGTTTGGAATGTCGATTAGTGCGAACATATCGTGCGTGGGATTCGCGAAATGATTTCTCAGTTTGATAGAAAAAACGCGCTCCTGATGCACCACCGTTTTCCTCCTCTCCCCTGTGTCCCCTCTGTCCCCCGCGATCGACCCTCGAATCGATCATCCTTACACCGAGCGAATTCGAAATCAAAAATCGAGCTCATGAAAAATAATACCGGGGCCTCTCCAGGCGGAAGGCCGAAATTGGGCGCGCTTATTCCGTTGGAGAGAGAGAGAGAGAGAGAGAGAGAGAGAGAGAGAGAGAGAGAGAGAGAGAGAGACGTTCTTGGTAGCACGATGATCGTAAATTTTTTTTAACCGAATCGATGGTATCGCGAGGCACAGTGTAATAAATAGCTGAGCATAAATCGAGAGCTGGCAGAGGCCGGAGAGATCGAGGGACGTCGTGTCGAGCGATATTGGCGGTTAGTCGCCATCGATCAAAACCATCGAATCCGGGCCCCCGGCTTCCCTCGGCCTTGCCATCACCATTCGAACCTTCCCTCGAGCCGACTACTTTTCTCCATGACTACCCCTTCCCCTCCGGCTGCAATGAACAATCTTATCGGCGTGCAAAAAGCGTAATTAAAGGACATGCCTTAAGAACGGGTCCTTCTAGTAATGTAAATAGCGACCTCGGGTCGTCTTTTTTTTTTTTATTATTTCGGCATCTACTGCTAAGATCATTTGAGGTAGGATTTTACTATATAAGGAGGATTCCAAACCGCTAAAGCTACAGTATACAGATTAAGTTGGAAAAACCGAAGGTGATTGGCGGATTTGAATCCGGATTTCCCGCGTGGAAGTCCGAGCTTCTCTTTACGGCAATGATTGCTAAGTTCACTTGGCCCAGGACCTACTGTTTAACACTATAACTACCAAACCGATCAAAATGACTGGGTAGTCGTTTCTTTAAAGAATCCTTGAACTTTACGACGATGTATTTTCTGAGATTGTCCATGATATTCATGCAGTATTTAGATCGTGATATTGATTCCTTTGAATTTCCCTTTGCCTCCTTGCTTTTTTTTTTAAAGATATACCTGGTGTTTTTAAATATATCTCAAAGGTGGCCGGTAAGTTTTAGTTTTAAGGTAGGTTGCAAACCACCAGAGCTACAGTATATACATCGCGTGGAAAAACCGAAGGTGATTGGCGGGATTCGAACCCGGGTCTCCCGCGTGGAAGTCCGAGCTTCTATCCACTGTACCACCGTGGCTCTTTGGGCCGTCTTTGCTCGAAGGATTGTGCTCTCCGTGAAATTACCTTCTGTCACGTTCGAGGGAAAGGCCTGAAGATCGAAAACTGAGTGTTTGCCGGTGCCGCTACAAACTGTGAGCGAAAACAAAGTGGCGAGCTAGAATCCACGAAAGGCTGCCCGCTGACTCCTGGTGTCAAGGAGGACGTAAGACGAGCGGAGGCAGGGGCCCGTTATTAGAGAGGAGGAAAAAGCCGCGCTATTTCCGTCCTCCGGGGCCGCCACACTTTGATTAGATAAGCCCACCACTCGTGCCGTGGAGATTGGAATTATTGCTCTCTCTCCGCTTCTCCACGCTCCACAAGCGAAAGGGGCAATTGGAGAAGGTGTAATATCACGATTATTCTTGTACGTTGTAATTAACCGTTTATAGATTTGTTTAACGCGGAGTAAAGTGTCCTGGAGGCCTGTAATTAATTTCGCGGTTTTTCGTGCTTCTATCCAGTCATGCTGGAATAATTTTAATAAAGCAATTCTTTTGTGGATGACCTGCGGAATTGAGATGAAACAATGAAAATAAGTGTTTGACTTGAAAAGTAATCAATATGGGCGTGAGCGTTAAAGAGCTTCTAAAATGATTGCTGGTCGTGACTTCGTGAGGTATAAAAATACAAAACTAAACAAAAATCTTGTGTTCTATATGAGACCGGTCTTAATTAATTCAAAAATGGTTGACGAATCTTAATGAAATTTTATGTAAAGCTTAGGTTGATAAAGTAGCAAACGTTTGATGTGATTTGTCACGTTCATTGAAATACATTGCCATTATCTGGTCGTACATGGGTATTAACTCCTATAAGCACAATGCATCTTGATATTTCATAATTACTGGAAGGCGTGTGATTGACAAAGGGGTCTTATTTTAAAAAAACGTGCTGTTATTACCAACAAACTTTTGTTCATTTTATTCAATCATTTTTAGATGTATATGTATAAAAACATGTGCTTTATCCTTATTATTATATTTATATTACAATTTTAAGCAGGCATGTTCTATTTTGCAATCCTTTAAAAACATAAGTATAAATTCGATCAGAAAAAATTAATTTCTAGTTGCGTGAGGAACGTGATGAAAAAACAGTAATTTGTCCAATCTTCAACAACCGTGGTAAAATGATTACATCATATATGTACGTATATACACTATAATTAACTGTTAACAGATTAGCATAAGGGAAATTATAGTATCTCCGGACCATGCGATTAATGATACACTATCCTCTAAAGACCAGAGGAACAATACAAAGTTTTTAGGCTTCAAAGCAATTTCTCCAATATCCCTCCATCCTCCTCTGACGTCACTCTACGCCCTCTAAAATCACGAAGACATACGAGAGAAAGGATAACATAAGTCGACAGTCTAAGACGGGGATATACCACTAACACCAGAGCTCTACAGGTTTTTCAAATTAAAATCACCTTTTTGCAAATGAAATTCACTCTTTTGCAAATGAAGTTCAACTTTTTGCAAATAAAATTCACTCTTTTGCAAATCAAGTAAGAAATAATAAATTTTATCATAATCCATACTATTACATAATTACATATGGAGATAAAGGTATGTATGAAAGCTGCGTGCAGATAATTTAGTAATCCAATAATAATAATAACTCAAGGCGAACCGTTGAGAGACTAGATTATATACATATACTATATACATATGTACGTATAATCTAGACCATAAACGATCCTCCTTGAAGTTTTATTATTATCGAATTACCAAATTACGTACACACAGTTTTCATACGCACCCTCTCCTCCATAAGTAATTACGTAATCGTATGAATCATGATAAAATTGTTCATTTCTTACTACGTAATTACCATTATTTGATATTTCCTAAATACAATATATACGTAAATATACTTCATTTGCAAAAGGGAGGAGCCTCATTTGAAAAACTTGTAGGCCGAAATTATCTCGGTCATACGCCGATACAGGGGCACTCCACTTCGTTGGATCGAGGTGCCCAAAAAGCATGTTGGATGCAAGCCGAGGTACAATACCGGTACGTTTGGGGCATTACGGGCTACTACGTCCGGTACGTGAGAAGTCGTGGGATCCGCTCCGTGGAGCTTCGACACGGCAAGCTCTCCCCTGGTTTCTCCTGCCCGTGGATCGTGGTAGTCGGTAGCGAGGAATCTTGTAGGCATCGGCCGGAGCACCGAAGCTGACCATCTGGGCTCGCCGACAATTTCGTGCAGTTTGCGGTCGAACTTTATTTGTCGTTCGCCCTCGTGGCCGGAGGTGTCTTCCTCTCCCTCTCTCTCTCTCTCCCTCTCTCGCCCCTCCCCCCGCCACCCTCTCTCACTTTCGCCCGCTGCTCCCTTCTCGCTCGAAGAATAACAATTTGCGCCTCGGCTCCCATTCTTGCCTTCTTCTCTGCCAGTCGTGGCCGTTGAAAGAGCCAGTGGCCGGGGGGGAAAGCAAACGTGCTACTTCTTCTCGCCTCTGGCCGATGATAGGCGGGCCGGCGTTACCCCCCGGCGTCATTCCGTGGTGAGCAGAATGCAAATGCGCGAAAGCTCACCTTCGTAGGTCACGAGTAAGGTAAAGGTAGTGAACTAGTAGTTGACACTGCACCGGTGCTTGACACTTTTTCTAAAGAAGGAAATATACAAGGAAACTGCGTATGAATAAGATGGAATACATTGAAGGTTATTAGTGTTATGTAGTGTCGCTCCTCAGCGGTTTAATTGGGGAATACTGTGCATGGTCCGCCATTGAGAAGTGTCATAGCGGTTAATCAAACCTGTGCGCGATTCGTATTTTCTTATACGAATCGCTAACTACTTGGTTAAAATGTAGGTATTGCAAGTTTGTATTATTGACATTACCGGGACTAGTTCATTAATTCGGTTTACCTCTGTGTCAACTACTGAAATAGAAGGATGTGAATTACTAAATTTTTTGTTTTTGCTAGCTACTATTGAATCAAGTTTTACTTTTAGAGAAGAAAGAATTGTATAACCGCCATCAGAAATTGTCGTAATATAATAGAAGACTAGTTTGTGCAGCGATTGCTAATCATAAATTTTCCATAAAGTGAATTTAGACTGAGCTATGCGAACGAATAGACAAAAAATTCCTTAAAGTGTCAACTACTGGTACCTTTACTTTATATTTAATTAAATAGTATTTAATCTATAATAATAAAATAACGAATAGGCAAAAAAAATGTCTTGAAGTATCAGCTACTGATACCTTTACCCTATATTCCGGCGGAGTGTAAAATTGATTTCTTTATTGTCGTCTCTCTGTATTTTGGCCGCTGAAGTCCCTTTGCCCCCCATAAATATAACATTTTAATCGTCTATAATCCAGTTTAGGTAGGTTTAGAGGAACGTAAGTTTACGTAACTTACTCTGAGTCGACTATTTTTTCTATGCATATTCCAGGATTATTATAAACCGAAAGGCCATTGGAGTGATCCCTATTCAATTTTTTCCTTTGATTTTAAGAGAATGGAATTGCACAGACAGAGAGACTAGAGTAATAGAAAAATAACGATATCTAAAAGAAATGTCCTTTACAGAAGATTTGCTATAGATATCATAGCAAATTTGCGATTTCGTACAGAAATTTCCCAATTCTATAAAATATTCATTTCAAGACAACTTCGTCATTTTATTGGGATATTTATGAGAGATGTTTTGAAAGTTTTTAGAATTGTAACAAAGTGATAGATCGACAGAATTTAAGAGTTATGAACAGACATGTTTTTCCAACGTTGCGATTTAATGTTGATCAATATCGTTTTACAGCCTGGTAAATACAGCTAAATTTATCTGATATGAAAATTCCAATTCAAAAAGATCCCATGAGTTGGAAAAGAAGTGATATTTTCTTTATAAGGACGTAAAACCGCTTGAAATTACCAAACAATTGTTAGTGCTACTAACAACTAAATTTATAGTGCAGTATTTATTTGTTGTAGGTGAAAGTTAATCAAAACGACATATGTGTCAAAAATTTCTCGCGTAAAAAACCGAGATTGAAAAGGTTTTTGTTATTCTTAACTTAACAATCGTCAGAAAATAATGAAGTACATAAACAAGAAAAATGAAAGAAAGAAAATAATTTTAAGAACTTCAATTGATTTCGGTGTGATATTGTTCGAAACACGGTACCACACAAAGTGGCACTTTGCAAGTCATACACCAATATCTTGACTTCTTACGGATTCCATTTTTGAAACCGACGGCACATCTTCGGAGAGGATTTGTTTTCGATGAAGAAGTCGGTAGAAAATTGTGGAAATGTTTTTTTAACGAACCGTGTATATTTTGTGTATGTAGATGGTCGACCGATTTGAGAAATTTGTGTTCACTGAATTGAACCACCCCCCCTCCATATAAAATACATAGCAGCTGTATTTCTAATATAAAGAAAATATGCCACCAAATAATATTCTCATTACATTTTATTGAAATTTGGAGTTTTTACAGTCAATCGTGAGTTTTTATTTTACACGCCGAGTATACGCGTGAACCGCACCGCAAAGGAGATTTGGTTCGACGCGTATACACGTCAAACGCGCTTAACCGATTAATGATGATTTTTCACGTGAAACTTATTAACATCAGGAAATTCTGTTGTTCCACGGAACAAGGCTTGGACAGCTTCCGATAATTATGTAAGCGTTTGACTACGCTCTCGTGGCCTATTACATACATCGCTGTATAATGACACGTACGCAGTACACATTACTATCCGGTGCAAGAGCGGATTGTCGTATCGGTAGTGCTACGTAGTTACCGCGATACTTGGTTCGAGGTTCTATCGGTCCACGAGGGCCGGAATGTGCGAGGAATGCTATTGAAGTCGATCGAGATACGGGTCGGCCGAGTTTCTTAATTACGCCACTCTATTGGGCTAATTGCACAAACATCTTCCTCCCCCTCGTTACTCTTGCGGCATCTACGGGGTACCCACAGTTACGCGATTTTTTGTGAAATTTAGCAATGAACCTGTCGGTCAGTATCCCATCGTGTATGGGTATAGTATATATATATCTTTGAAAAAATGTGGACAGAGAGAGGGGGAGAACAAATAATTCAATTTAACCCATTACATGCCAAAGCCAAGTGCAAAACTCAAAAATGCACTAATTCATTCTACAGTAAGGTAATTAGAGGAAAATATTTTTATTGAGTTTTTATGCCAGTCAGTACAATAATTAAAAATAAGCGTTCCACTGCTTAGGTGGAAATAAATAAAAAACAAGCTTCCCAAAAAAGGGACGATGATAAGTAATGGATTAATAATTTGTATATTGTAAACAAATTGAGCACGCGCCAGTATCTCATCTACGGGTTATATTAACGTTATTTAATGATTTTCTATACTTTGTGACTTTTTATTACATGAATCGATTAAATAACAAATTTCATAGAGTAAATCAATAAACCGTGGAAAAGGATATTTGTTACATATTCGATCAGATAGCTTAATAACATAAAATAAAGACTTTATGATCATAAAATTTTCAAAGAAAAATGTGTGTAGTAATGCTTATTTTTTAATAACAAGCTTATTCAAGCAGTACGTTGATTTTTCACCAATAACTGAGATAAAGTATAACTATGCACGTAAAGCACAATCAGTTTTTCAGTGATGTATTTTATCATTAACTTTGACATTTATATTAACCTCACGCATAAATATCCTATATCCAACATGTTATATGTACGATGAATCAGAATCACTGATCGAACAACGTATGATACGATGTGTCTTATGAAGCGCTCTTTTGTAAAAGTTTCTCTTTCACCGTATATCACAGATATCAATATATTTGTGACTCTGCTCAATAAACTTTGTGCTTAAGTAGTCACGTTGCTGTACTGGGATACAGATTGACCATACAGAAGTTTCAAACTCAAATCTCACCCATTATCCTTACAGAATTGGTCATATGATATTGTTAGCATAGTTCCGGTATTTCGCAATCCACTTTAACCCTTTCACTTCGAGCGACGCATATATGTGACAACCATGCGATAATCTGTGCCCACGGGCGCCGGATATATCCGGCATCCATATAATTTGTATGCAAATGCCATCCGTAGTCGATAATAAATTCTTCCTTTTCGCCTTATTGTATATACCAAAAGGTAAAAAGCGAAGCCGAAACTGTGTGGTTTGTAGTAAAAATGATAAAAGAACGGAATCACTATATGAGTGTAATAATCGTAATGTTGACTCACGTATAGATCTTTGTTTTAGAATATGTCATACAGAATCATAATACTAATCTCTACATATCAACATATTACCCAATTTGCGTTGCATTATTAATTATATTAAACATTTAATCGTAGAGTCTTCTAAATATATCAAGACCTAAATATATGTGAACAGCAATTGATCCAATGCTTTCCAATAACCAATATAATTTCGTATAAGTCTTTTCATTTAAAAAATATAAAGTGTACTCGTTACATTAGAGCGCACGATCGTTTTATTAAGCACCCTTGTTATGTAAGACTTTGAAAAACGTGTATACAATAATCACGCGCGCCGTGCACATTTCTGGCGCGTGCTTTCGTTCAGTGGCGGCACTTTGGCGCACTTGACTGCCGACGCAAAAGCATTAAAACGGTGGACAAACTTGGCGCGTATCGGTCGTTCACACCCGTAACTTCGTAATTCCTCGTATTCTCCAAGGATGTATCCAATGTACGCTTCTGGCACGACTGGTTACGTTTTAGGACAGCAGCATCAACAGTTCCGCGCACTCGGTCTGGGACAGCGGCCCTTCCTCGACGCGCCCACTTCGTTCACCTCCCACTTGCGGGAGCTCGAGTCCTACAGGAGGAATAAGCATCACCATCATCATCACAGCAGTCACTTACATGGCCAACAGACTGGCAACAACGTCACGGCAAATTCGGTTAGCGGTGCCTGCACCAACCCCAACAACACCGACCCGACCGCATCACCCGCTACCAGTACACACCTTGGGGCTACTGGGGGCTCCTCGGCGCATCAGGATTGCTACAAGCACAGTCCGCAACACGGCGGTAAGTCTTCTTTCTTCTATATCTTACAGTTACGAAAATCTGCACGATTATGTTTTTTTTTTCCTTTCGAAAAATAATTTTCATTCTTAAGCTTCGGTGATTCCACGTTAATTCGTGAGATCGTAGGACGACGAAGTATTTTTTCCGAATGCAATAATTTCATTCCTCTTGTTTTCTATATTTCGCGATTAGGAAAAGCTGCACGGTTACGTTTTTTTTCGAAAAGTAATTCATTCTCAAGCTTCGGTGATTTTACGGTAATTCATCAAATCGTAGGGCGACAAGGTATTTTTTCTGAATTCGATAATTTCATTCCCCTTTCTTATATACATTTTACTGTTACGAAAATCTGCACGATTATGTTTTCTTTCGCAAATAATTAATTAATTTCAGTGCTTTCAAGTTGATAAAACTTTGTAGGGCGATAAAAGTATTTTTTTGGAATTTAATAATTTCATAAAGCGCATGATTATTGTGCGTATGGGTATTTACTTTTAGACATAATTACTCCTAACAAATCTCTTGCTCGAAATTATATATCTTGAAACAACTGGTCCTTGCGAGCAGCAATTAATGCTGTAATATTATATTGTAAGGTAATGCTGTAATTATTACTGCTCGCAAGGATCAATTGTTTTAAGATTTATTTAGTTTTATTCGATGACATCGCGCAGATTGAAAGATGTACACGGTACTTCCTCCAATGAGAATTTTTTTATCAAGTTTCCATATGTGCACGGGAGCGGATATTCTTAAGCTAATGAAGACGTTTCCTCTTTTCGTAATTATTTCATTAAGCGCGTGATTGTATATTACCTGGTAATTTTCCTCGTATCTCTTACTGCTACGAAGATTTATGTGATTATTCTTTAAAATTCTTCTTTAAAGAAAAGAAAAAAAGAGAAGATTTTTAGAAAATTTGTGCAACTTTTCTGCACCTTGCGTATTCGTGAAACTTCGTAATTTGACAAATGTATTCTCCGTTTATAGTACTTTCGTCAAGTGATTAATTATCGTGACAGCCATACAACCATGTAAATTTGCATTGCGTAATTTTTATTGAGAATGGAATACTGATCGGTATCTCTGATATTGCACGATCATGTAAATCTATGTAAGCTCGTGTAAGCTGTAAATATCCAAGGATAACCAAATATTATAAGGAATATGAGGACAAATATGGTGTTATTTGAGGAAACATTTGCTCAAATAAAACCATCTTTTCTATAATTTTCTTATAACTTTTGAGAATATTATCACGATGAAAATATTATAAAGAGTTAGGATGGTGTAGTGGATCAATGCTCAAACTTCCACGTGAAACATTCAAATTCAGATCCCGTCCATCATTTCTGAACAATTTTCCATATAATATTTATACTGCAGCTTTAATGGTTCGGAATTCACTTTAAACAATACATCTTAGGTTGAATGGCCTTGGCAGTCGAGGGCAGAATTGTTTATATAGGCTTCAATTGCCGAGATATAAAACATGTTAAAAACTGAAAAAATCGACATATTTCTTTTACTTTCAGCCGTCAACGAGGCTAAATATTTTAAATTAGAGACTAATACATTTCTTCTTTAGTAATATTTTACAATGTTTTTTGAATCATCAAACAATATGAAATAGTTCATAAATGTAAATGCGTGTTGTAATTATTGGCATTGATACCATGAACGATTTTGATCAAGCAAGATTCGAATGGCAGTCACATCGTTCTATAGCGGTTCAATGCAATGAACAATATCCGCCATTGAATACCTGTCATGCGTAAAAGAGCACAAGAATCCGTACGATAGCAACCGTATTCCTGACGTTTGCATATCTCTATCAAGCTCACGTATACAAGAAAGATTGAATAATTTAAAGTGAAACCCGAGAATTTAAAAATCAAAGTCCCATTATTTTTTCATGTACTCAGCCCAGACGTAAACGGTTTAAGTTTTCACCAACGTAGAGCTTTCTACAATATTTTTATGCATATCTGTCTAAAGGAAAATACTTCGACATTAATATAAGCATTTTTTAAATATTCTAAACACAAGGTTTGATCAGTGTCTAACGGCTTTAACACACATTTACTCAATTTTCCAGCTGATTTTTTCGAGTTAGAGTTCAATCGATGAAAATTGACATCGTGCGTGGAAAGTATTTCCACAATCGTGGCCAGAAATATTTAATTTCCACGCACAATGTTGATTTTCATCGACTGAATTCCAACTCCAAAATATCAGGTAGGGAATTGATTAAATGCGTGCGAAAAGCTGCTCGACACTATCATACGAATGTCAAAGATCATCGAGTAAATAAGGTTAGAAGTTCCCTGCTTAATCATTATCAAAATATCGGGTCTACGCATAATTCGGTAGCAGAAATTGAGTAAATTTCAAACCCAAATTTTGAACAAAAATGGCGATTTTAATCATAATAATGTAAGAGAATTGCTCGAAACGAAGAGCACGAATAATTCTCTTACATCATTCTTCGAACATAAGAACAAAACTTCCAAATTCCAATCCTAATAAATTTATCATAAATTTCAGCCTTAACTTAATATACGACACTTCATACGTTCAACACACTCGAAAGCGGAAAAACAACTGCCAACAACATTTGCCGCGATTTCCGTACAGAGTTATGCATAGACCCAATATGTTTTATAAATTTACCAAATACATTTGAAGCTGCTTCGGGGCTCTCAAAGATCGTGGTTAGAAGCGTGAAGTACACTCGGGTAGTGACACTAGTGTTTGCCTTTTGTAAGAGAGCCGATGGTAAAGTATAACGTCTTCCGATCTATTTGCTCTTTCCGTTTCTTAATGGATATTCGTCCGGTATCATCATCTTGAACACTCGGGCATCCTCGTGGCTCATGAAGCAACTCGAAACCGCGCACCAACCCCACCCACCCTTTGAACCGAGAGGGGAGGGTAAGCCGAGGGCCCGCGGAGTGGGAGAGGTCTGCCGTTTCGCGAGGTAATAGTTTCATACCTCGTTCCGGCTCTGCACCCTCTAATTCAACGTAATAACGACATTCAACCTGCCGTTTCCATCTCTCCTCCTTCCACCCCCTCCCGGCGCCCTGTCGATGCACCGTTGAATCTCTCTAGCACGAGGCAAAAATGTCCTGTTCATAAAACAACGCTGTCTCTTCCCTCCGATAGAAACGAGACGGATGCATGTGGGGATATGGAGAGAGAGAGAGAGAGAAAAAGGGGAACCCGTATCGAGGCTGAAGACATTTTTACGAGGGCTCACGCGTATTTTACGTCGAACTTTGTTTTCATCGAACGACAAAGTTAGTGCCCCTCAAAAGCGTGGTATAAATTACTTACTCGGTTGACAAAAATCTGATAAAGTTCAATATGGTTATCAATATGGTTTCGATGTGGTGTTTGAAGATAAAAGAGGAACCGGTGTCGGGGCTGGAGTCATTTTTACGAGCTCACGCGTGTTTTATGTGGAACTTTGTTTTCATCGGACGACAAAGTTGGTGCCCGTCAAAAACGTAGTGTAAATTTTGATTTGAATATTAATGAAACAAATTCAGTGATCTTGATCGTCTCATGAATTCTGTGATGTTTATTGTTACTTTATTAACTCGGTTATAAAGAAATGTGATATTTTTATAAGAAATTCTTCTTTGAAAAGAAATCTGATATCCTTTTTTCTTATCAAAGCATTACATTTAATTTCTTTGCCATTGTAGCTTGATAAGGACTCCACAAGAGAGTCGAAACGTTGCTTTTATTAATAAAAGTGCTGGTTTACTCCAGGACCGAATAAACATCATTTACCGAAACCTGATAATGTTCAATATGGTTCACAATATGGTTTCGATATAGTGTTTATTAGCTATTAGTGCATTAAGCCTTCTATTGCTTATTAAATAATCCTTGCAATTTGTGTAAATATTTTGATAGGAAAGAAGATACTTTCCTCTGATGCCGCTAAAAGATGTTTTTTGCATTTTCTCCTCCGTTTCGAGTAGAGTACTATAAAGATATATTCCTCTTCACGTACTTTATTATACAATATAAAGAAAGTACGCACTTTAATATTCCTGCGATACGATAAAATTAAAAGCAAACATGCACGTAAATCTGGTGCGGCAAAAGTGCCATCGCGATTTTCGGAGTCGCACAATTCTCGTTCTGTCTTTTATCATCATTATTTTATGCGCAATTTATACGTGAGCACCTTAAATATACACGAACGTTTCGACACCGCAGAAAATTTGGGCAAATTTCAGCGTACCGCCAGAAAGTGCGTAATGCGCGACGGATGCGGGATAACAAGATGGTATGAATTTCCTAGAAACAAGGCGATATTTATCCATCGGGCCAACATTGGACAGGTCGATATTCCAAGTCGATAATTCAGGATGCAAAAAGGCGGGAAGGTCGGAAGGCACTTTATTTCTGCGTGGCTCGTTTCGCATCAGCGGTCTCGACCTGATCAAAGTTAAGTAGACGCGCCCCTACTGGCGAGAGCTCTTTGAAGTTACGTTGCGGTTTCTCTTTGCCCTAATCTCCTTCTGCTCCTCCCCCACCTCCTCTTCCACCCTTTTCCTCGATCAGTCCTCCGCTACCTTCCGGGCCAGCTTTACCTCAGACGCGTCACCTTCGTAGATCGGCCACCATTGTAATTACCTCGTTTATCGCCGTAAAATTTACTCCCGGATTCTACAACTCTCGAGGGATAAAAGAGCTACGTTTCTTGCGCTTTTAAACTCTTTCCCTGATATACGATGCTTTATTTCTCGCATGAAAAGCCGAAGAAGGCCGCGTAATCGTGGTTTGTTTAAAACTTGATCAAAAATGTTGACATTTATTTAATTCACTATTTGACCTTATGACGTTATCCGATTAGAATCTCAGAAGCCTGATACTTGATATTTATTAACTTTTTTTTCGTTAAATTGTTAATTACTTGTTCTTGGGATTATTATAGAATAAAGTGACACACACGGTCTAATTTTAATTTTTAGAAGTAGACAGAAAGGAAGGTAATGGTGTAACAGTTATTTCATTCGTGTATTCTATAACATCTTTCTTCTTTGATGTTCATAAACTTCTTTCGTTTAACTTTGAAAGACAATATCATAGATGCCATGCTACTTGATCTTGATCCTACATTTATTTTACTCATTTTCTTTATCGAACACGCGTCGAAATAAAATAGAGAATGGATCATAAACGAAACATTAGAAGTGGAACACAGTTTGTGTTCTAAATAAATAGGGAATTGTTTACTAATTCTTGGATAACTTCAACGATATCTTGAAAAGCGTCGATATATATGTATATAATTTTTCCCTTAAGTATTCTTTTTGATTCTGTCGTTAGCCACCTTCTATAGCTTAAAAAGGTTTGCAACCACCCGTTATCTCTTTTTTACACCAACCCAAGCCGCTATGTTATAAGCGTTATTCCGCTTATCTACTATATATATTTTTTTATCCGCATCGTGCTTTTCCTCCTCCTTAGAGAAGAAACACCGCTATAAATCGATCCTCGCGTATATTCCGAGGAATTCTTCAAAAATGACAACGCGACTATCTCGCGCCTCCCATGTGAATGGCAACAGTCCTACAAGATGATTCGTTCAACGATCGTTCATTCATCGTCACTCTCTCTTTCTATCTTCTTCTCCACGACTAATGAGCGCATTCGAGCCTCAGCACACGCACGCTTGGTCCTGGCGAGAAATGATCAGGCGAGCGTCGGTGGATGCAATTTCCTTCTTCGTCTTCCTCCGTCAATTCTGCCTTTTGACCACCCCACAGATTCGGTTCTCGTCCTCCTCCCCCTTATTGTCGTAAGAGAGATACGGCTACAAGACCGTGCACTCACGTACTTGCCCACGTGCACGTCTGCGTAATACCAGGGATCGATCGATCGTTTCTTCCCGATCGATCGGGGAGCGATCGAGAGCTCGATCCGTGTTGTTTTTGCCCTCGGCCGGGAGTCCTTCTTTTGTCTTCTGCTCGCTTCGCTTGCGATGCCAGACGTTGCTGAATCGAAACTATCCTGTTCTTCTTCCGCTCCTCGCCGGTCGTTCGTACGCTTGAAATGGTCCCACTCCGGCAAATCGAAAATTCCACTGGACGATTTTGAAGCATCGGCGCTAGGCGATCGTAAATCCTCGCGCGACGACAAAGGATCGATCAAACCTAATTATTTTGATTATTTGTAGTCATCGGAGATTTATTATTCTTCGGATTGGGAGCACTCTTAATCGCAGTTGTGACGTTTCGATCCAAGATACGATGATATCGGACTGACATAAATTTAACATCTTGGGATAGGTTGATATGACAACCGTCCGAGAAAGACCCAGGCGATGTTGTGTGAAATCATTATAATATTCCAAGCTTAGAAATAAGAAATTTGTTGGTGACGAAATAGAGGGTCACAAATAACTAAATAACTTGTTTCCACCGTGCAATGTCCTGACGGTAGTATATTTAATTATATTAATTCTTCCTTATAGAGTTATATAATGTTTACGTTGATAGATCGAAGCAACGGTACATTCCGTCCAGTAGTGATCGATCACAGATCGATTCTTCATGCCTTCAACGCTGTAAAGTAAAATCCATCGTCGCTCTTTATTCGAGTGATTGGAAGACAGTATTTTTCAGTGATACGAAATAATTGATTTCGTTGCTTTGACCACGTACAGGCGCATCGTGCACTTTAAAGTAACACATTTAGCGTATCGAGAAGTCTTTCCCACTCGATCGTCCAGCGCCTCATTTCTCCCTAAGGTAGACGCTTCTCCCGTAAACACGTACTTGCGTACATCATAAACGCCGTGGAAACGAGGGCCGAGGTGGCGAAGTGGAAACGACCTCGGGAAGAAGGTCCCTGGGTGAGGAAAAAAGGGGAAGCGAGGCATTATTCCTGTCTTTTATAATATGACCGTGTCCGTTTCTCGTCTTCTTCCACCGAGTCTCATTTCGAGTCGTGATCGGGGTAATGAGGCTCCGCAGTGGCAGCGGACCTGAAGGGGCGAGGAGCTCGAGGGGCATTGAGGAGGGAAGACGAAAAGTGAGAGAGCAGGGGAAACAGAGAGAGGGTGAGAGGGAGACAGGAGGCGACCAGAAGGAGGAGGAAAGAAGATGGTAAACTGGGAAAGACGAAGAGCCTGCCATCGCCGCCGGCATAGTAGGGGTAAGGACGCTGATTATGGGGTGTCAAACAATCACACTGATTGTATATTCTGCGCTGACTCCTTCTGTCTGCCTAAACCGTCTACCCGTGTAGGCTCCAACCAGCGGAGTCTCGTTTCTCCTACACCGTCTTTCCTCTTCCCTCTGCGGACAGCGATATTCGCGAAAGCGATCCGTGCCAAGCCTAAGAGGAAAATCGGCAGTGACTATCAGTATCCCGGAAAAGAAGTAGACTCTTTACTCGTGGCAGAATGTCACGCACGAATGCACCGAATAACTGCGTAAAGGAAGATGTATATACATAGGCACTGCTAAATTTATTACTCCTGAGGCTATATTAAAACAACTTGCGTGGATTATATTGCTCATTGAGGAGCAATAAATTTTCACACTTCTTAATTATTTCTAAATTTCCTATCTGGTTTTATTGGAATAAGAATTTCGATCGATAGAACGACATTGTGTGTGAAAACGTTCAGCTACTAGTGCGCGGCGGAGATAATTAAGGTTGTTAAATTTTAAGAGTTGAATAATCTTGAGGATCATAAATGTAAGGTGGTAAATTAAGCTGTATCTTCGAAAAAATGTGTGGAAAAATTTGGACACTGGGGTTAACTCGACCGGAAATCGAACCCAGGTACTTCGTTTGCCGGACGACTGCTCTACCACTGAGCTACCCAGGCCTTTCGGTCAAATTCTTTTTAAAAGCCTCTTGAAGCAGAATTCAAATTTACACGCGTCTTATGACCATGCGTTGCTATCTAAATGTAATGAAGGGAGATGTCTATCAGCATTGGCCACGCACTGATACGCGTTCTTTGTGATAAATTGTGTTACACAGGAGAGAAATTATTAAGGCAACCCGTGAATATGGTCTTAGCGGGGAATCACTTTTCACACTTAATCATTTCTTCATCCGGTTATGATAGAGTTCAAATTTCAGTCGTCAGAACGACATTGCGTGTGAGAAAGTCAATAATTGTTAAAAGGTTTAATATTTAGGAGTAAATGCAATAGAAAATCTGGAATACAAGGTGGTGAGTTAAACCATATGAAGAAAAAAGGCGTGGAAAAAATTGGACACTGGAGTAACTAAACCAGGACTCGAATCCGGGACCTACTATATAAAAGAAAGATCAGTATTTGGATCGACTGATGATAACAATTGAAATTATATGTCTGCTGCAATACGCATTTTTTGTGATTGATGTGAATGGAAAACGAATAATATTACCGGCTAGAACTAACGAAGGCCACTTGAAAAAGCGGGAAAAAATAATCCTTAGGTCCAGATAACACCTCAGTAAAATATGCATACGTTTTTCTATATGTTATATTATAGCTATAACATTTTATTATAGCCATTTATAGCTATTGATGATGTATGTATTTCAGAACATCAAGTATCACTAATATGCAGTTTTGTTAATTAAGGAGAATCTACGTTTTAGATTTAGGAGCCCTCAGATTATGTGGTTATCGTCATCATGATCTCTCACTCATTGCATAGAATCTGGCTACCTTTAACTTTAAATACAACGATTTGATATACCTTCTTAACTTTAGTACCTTTTAACTCTGTTTTCAACGATCAAAAGTGGAACTGTGCATTTTTTCAGACGCAAGTTCCCAATTTATGTTACAGTAATACATTCGAGTTAAATCGATTTTCTCCAGTGCGGACGAACGTCACCTAATGTGCAAATAAACACAAGCCAATCCTTAATATGCAGAAAAAGGTTATAATAAACACTTTACCACAATAAAACATTCTTGCATAAATACAGCTAGTATATTGTATACTAATTTCGTGAAAGGACGGGTATCTTCCTGTTGTTATGTAAATAAGACGCACAGTTTTCAATAGATACAACCAATAATTATATTTGTGCTGTTTACATATACGGTAATATCTTTATTACTATATACATACAGGTATGTGTGTAGAGGTATAGGTAAAGAAGATATAATTTAAAAAAGTAGGTGAAGAAAAAGGCTCCTTAAATTCATAAAGCTTAGAAGCCGTTGATCTAAAGCAAACCATACGATTGCCTCGCGTTACGCGCGGATCTATAGTACGCGTGAGGTTCAGGTGCCTCTTGGTGAATCAGAAAGGAACTACGAGAAAGAAAACGTTGGGGAGAAAGAAACGGAGAGCGAGCACTGTACAAACGACGCATCTTGACTCTTTACGTATTTACGGAGAGATACTTATCTAGCTTGCGGCAAAAAGGCAGAAATAGCGGTGGCCCTTGAGGAGAAAGGCGATGTTGCGACTCCCACATGCTTACACGGCTACGAGGTATGCTTTTTTGGCGACTTTTTCATTTCATTTTTCCGTTTTCTGGCAATTTTTATTACGCGAAACTGTTGACACTGAAATGATCGAGCAGCACTGGAACATACCACGATTGATCATAAATATCTGTAAAAAAGAGGGCAAAAATGACAATAAATACTATATTATCAAAATATATAAAATACATATTCTACGTCTCTTTACTTATTTATTTACAATTTGTTTAATGGAACAAGATGTCATGCGATGTGATATATTACGGTCAAAGTGATTAATCGGTTATTATTAATAATAATCGTATGAAAGGGTCAAAGTGAATAATTTCTTCAAATTTATTATATTTACCAATAATCACTAATGATTTCCAGTTATCTTCGGTAAACATGAATAATTTCTTTCATCATTCTGTTTCATCTTCCGTAGACGATGTAAATTTGATGAACCGTGGAGGATGTAAATTTTGTGAACGATTTAAAATTTTTTTTCCAGAAAAATGTAATATACAATATATTTGGTTGTTTTTTTATTTGTAAAGAGCAGGATGAGTACTTCGAAATTGTTGTTCAAAAGTTGTCTTTACTTTATTTCATTTTTTTTCTAGATATGTACTCTTCTGTTCTAAATAACGGATGATTTATCCCTTTTTGAAATTTTAACATATTGGTTTGATAATTAAAACGTGTACCCATGTTCTCTAAATTATACATCGTACTTACAAACATAATAAACATTCATATGATACGATACGCAGAATTTTAATCTATCATATGCCAACGTCAACTGCAAACCTAAAAAATGAACTAATTAATTAATTTCCTACAGTAAGCTAATTAGAGAAAAAATATTTTTATCGAGTTTGTAACTTTTATAGCAGTTGATACAGCATATATTTACAAAAATCAAAATTAAAAGTTCAACTGCGCAAGTAGAAATAAATAAAAAACACGCGTCCCAAAAAAGGAACAATATTAAATAACGGATTAATTCGCAGAGCATCAGCAGCCTTTGCGCTACGACAGCTAATTAGCCACGAAAAATTTTCTAATATTCTTATATTTTAACATTACCCTCGGTGGTCCCCGTACAGACAAATGTACAAACTCTCGACATCACGATTAACACTAAACCTACGAAACCGGTATAAATCACCGCTCGGTCATTTTCTTGAAAAATTGTGAAACTTTGATACGCGGTATTTTCTAAGATTTTACATTATCTTGTAATGTATGGATCAATATATTGATCCATTAAAAATGTTCTTTTGTCCTCTTTTTCTTTAAGGATATATTTAATACACCTAAATATGTCTGGAAAGTTAGTAGGTTTAGTGTTAACATCGGGTTAAAGGACCCACGCTGGACCCTCTGCAGAATCAACCAAACCGAAAACGTCAACCGGCGTCAGAACTAATCTCCGCCGGTTATTTCTGATTCCGATTGGTATTTTTGGTCCCCGTGGTTCTGCAGACGGCCCAGCAACTCTCCTGACCTGATGTTAAACCTGGTCCTGAGAATTTCTACGGTCCTCTTTGCGCCCTGTCGATGGGATTCGTTGTTGGATTCATTGTTATAAGACCTCGGTGGCATTGGCTGTCTTTTCCTCGATTTTGGATCGAGTTGACTATCTTTTTACCGATTTCTGGAAAAGTCCGGACTTCCCTCACACGTCTTTCGCGGTACAGCAGTGAGTTCAACACGGAAACATTTCTGCTATTTACATTTACCAAGAATAACTTGGCATTATTAATAATTACTAGTAAATGTGATAAATTTTAACACATTATTCGCTTCAGCGTATTGTATGTACATATATATGAAACTTTTAACATTACTGTCTAATAATATCATTCATTTAGTGGTTTGGTATATTATTTACATTATAAAAGGTTCTTTATTATAAAAGTTTCTTTATTGACAACTTTGTGAAGGCGAAAATTATTATATTTGGGTTTGAAAAAAAAGATATGTGTGTATCTGTCTTCGCGTCTCACTGTACAGGTTAGTTATGCAGTACATAAATATATATTAGTTTATGAGGGAAAAAAGTAACGCACTTAGTAATGATAGTATTATATATTGCAATATTACGTCGCAACACAATTGTTATTTCATTGAATATTTACGTTTCACAACCTAAACATCGTATATATTATTAATCAAATAACTTATTCCAATTTATCTGTTGTTAACATCCTTAAAAAATATTATAGATTATCAAACAACAGATACTTCTATGCGTTTCAGAATTCGCAGAATTATTACAGAAACAGGAAAATAGCAGGCCGTGTAAAAATAAAGCAAATCGCTTGGATATTCTTTGTACGCAACTACATAGAAAAATTAAACTATTATCTTCTTAAAATTGCTTTATCCTTGTTTTGCAAAATTTGCTTTACAAATTTTTTCGTAGGCAAGTTTAATTCCAAATTCTGAGATACATACCCGCGGCAACGAAAGCGCGAAGAATATTCTCGATTTGACCACTATCGATTTGTACAAAGTTCATAATATTTCCTTTATTGGGATCCACATAAAATTTAAATACAGGTAACTCACACATAACAGAACACTCAAAGTGTATATATTATATA